>LPNX010416720.1:502568-553473 GCA_001517045.1 Pseudotsuga menziesii
GAGACTACATAACTGAGTTAGGATTACTTGAGACTACATAACATATTTAAAGGTTAAGTGAATGAAAGAATATAAATAGAGAGTGAGACTCTCTATTTATTACGGACACACACTCACTTGTTGGGGCGCATGAGTGAGAGAGGAGAAGCTCTCTCAAATGAGAGAGAGAGAACAAGTTGTTGGAGATCATCTTTATGTCTTTGGGTTTTACTGCTGCCATTGCTGCTCATTCTATATTTGAGGAAGTTGCGGGGTTTTCTCCTTTATGGTTTCCCTGAGGAAAATTATTTGTGTCTCTTGTCTCTTGTGATTTTTTCTATGCATGTTATTCTCTCAGATAAGATCCTTGATCATATTGCTTAAATGATAAAAATCTAAGATGGTATTAGAGCTAACCCGAGAAGAAGACATTGTGTAGCTGTAGAATATAGGGCTTCTTAAATTTTGGGTCCCTCTCCACAATCCATCATTAAAATTATGCTAGGCTAACTCTCCATTGAAGGGCACATCTTTCTGTCGAAGCGAAATTCGATTCCGAGCATTTTCAGTTTTTGGTGCAGGAAATTAGGGCTTTTTTCAGAAGAGGAATTTTTGAGTGAGCCCTGAATAGGATTTCTCTCCTCACAAAAATCAAATTTTAGAGACCTGGGTTGAGATTTTTTGTTGGGTAAAACTCTGGGAAAGTCAAACCCTACTTTGACCCCTGGCTGGAAAAACCCTAAATACTAAAACTGATAAGTTTTGGTACATTCGCTATATCTCAAGATTACAAAAGTATCAGGGGCCAAAACTTTCACAAGTCAAATACACATTCCTGATGTACATTGTATCCAAGTTTCAACATTATATTCTCTATATTCTAGGAGATATGATTCCTCCAAGTTAGGGTTTCAGCCTCTTCCAGGATTCATCCCTAAACAGGACACTTGGGGAGAATTGCTATATCTAGGGCTACCAAGGTCCAAATGAAATTTATCAATATTTTTCAAAAATTGCACGGATTGTAATTTTTTTGGTAGAAGTTTCAGACATCGAAGATGAAACAGTGACACGTGGAAGTCTGTACAACTTTGTTATGTTGAACAGTCTTGAAACAGGTCACCTTGGGAAAACGCTCATAAGTCCAAATTGGTGAAAGAAATTCTGATGAAAAATATGGTATTGGAACAAGGATAGATGAGGATACCTTATTATGAAATTTTATACATAGAGAAGCAATACGTTTGGAGATACAGCAGAAACAGTATCAAACATTTCTGCAGAAGGAATTGGTAAACTAAGGCTTCCTTTTCCGGAATATTCCCTCCACTATTTTTAGAAAAGGAGTACATTGGACAGCTCATCTTGAAGAGTTATATATTTCTATCCAATAAGATCTGAAATATTCCAAGTTTTGAAAATTAGGGTTTCTCTGACAAGCCCTAGATCAGCCAGCTCCGAAACCAGACGGACACCTCAAATCGGTAAGATCTAATCTTTTGCTATTTTCATTTGAGGTTCTCATTTCAAAGTGATCTATCACATCAGCTTGATGATAAGCTTGGTGAAGTTGAAAAATTCCAAGCATGGAAGTATATGATCTCTCTAAAGAAAATGAATTAGACACCTACACAACTAGAGAGGTTCCAGTTCTAGAGGGAGATGAGGCTAAAAGCCTTACATAAGAAGAACTTGGTCAAGGACAAGAAGATCATTGTTGATTCAATCATGGATCACCTTATACCACAAGTGTCTTCCCTAAAGACACCTAAAGAGATGTTTTATTCCTTGACCAAGATATTTTAAGGGAAGAACATAAATAGGAATATGACTTTAAGAAAACAGTTCAAGAATGTGGAGATCCAGAATGCAGAGACCATGCAGTCATACTTTACAAGGGTCTCTCAAATCAAAGAACAACTTGAAGCAGTAGAAGAAGAAGTGGAGAATGTAGAAGTTACCTTGAATGGCCTCCCAGGATCATGGGATTCATTCATTCGATGAATGTGTGCTAGAAGGAAGTGATTAGTTTCAATAGAATTTGGGAAGAGTGCACACAAGAAGAAGCTCGACTCATAATAAGAGAAAAGAAGACGGGAGCAACTGAAGATCAAGATTTCATGATTCAAAGAAGATACCTCGAGCGATTAGGAATATGAAGAACTCAATTCTTGAAGATCCTCTTATCCATATTGAGCATTTGGATAATAAATGATGTTGTTATGAATGAAGAAGATGATGAAGCTGAAAGAAGGAGTCTACCCATGAAACAAATAAAGATAAGTATTCAATTGTCTTTTCATGATATTGTTTTGTTATGCAGTTGATGTATTATGCATGATAGAATGTTTTCATTAATGAAGGTATACTAGTAATATGGATATGATGGGTAAGTATCTCATGGTGCTATACAACTCTCCATTGCTACTTATCTAGAATGAAACCTCTTCGTTGACATATTGGATTAGTGCACAATCTCAATGTTATCCTGGTAGAGATGGAAGGCATCTAGAAAGTTTCGATGAGATATGGATGAATGTTGTATTAGCTAAAATAGTTGCATGATTATATATTTATGCATAAGAATTTACCATTATGAATATGCATTATGAAATGTTTCTAATCATACAACTGGTGCATTTGACTTGTAGGAAAGATCATGTACAGTCTCCTACAAGAAAAGAAGGATCGGACTTGTTCTGAAGAACAAGTGACGATAGTTCAAGATTCACTCTAATAATCCAAAATGAAGAATGATGTCTAGGATGCAGTATCAAGACCTGAAGGGAAGTTTGTAGTTCCATCATGTAGTATATGGAAACATCATGGGATACAAGGAAGGATTCATAGCACGAGGCTTCTCACGAAAAGAAGGCATAGACTATGAAGAGACATTTGCAACCACCAGAAGTTAAGGTACATGATAGGCAGACTCATGTGTGCAAATTAAAGAAGGAATTGTATGAGCTTATAAGACACCCATGGGATAACACATACATGAGGTGCTTGAAGATCACCTAGAGTGATGAAGATATCAAGCTTTGCTACAAGGTTGAAGATGAAATCTTATAGAGGATGACAAGCTCACAGATGGGTGCGAGAAGAATGTTTTTAAGATAGAGGATCTTGGTATCTAGTGAACTTGGATGGATACAAAGAATATTAGTAGTCAAGGAAGCTACTTTTCACTCCGGTACAGAATATTTCAGTGCATAGAGTATGAAAGACAAAGGGAGAATGATGCTCTGCTTCAAAGGGAGTGACTGCAGAAGATCCTGAGGTTCAAAATGGTATGATAGGATGGACAAATTACTGATGACTCTAGGATTTACTGAGAGTAAAGTAGATTCCAACCTTTTCTTCAAGGTTGAATGTGGAAGACTAGTGATACTCATGTTACATGTCGATGACTTATTCCTGATAGGAAAAGAGGAACTCATTAGAGTTGCCAGAAGGAGACTTGCTACCAAGTTTGAGATGAAGGACTTGGATATGATGCACTAATTTCTAAGGATGTAGGTGTGGCAGAATGCAAATAGAATCTCCCTCAGACAATAGAAGTATGTAGTAGAGATCCTGAAGAGGTTAGGGATGATGGACTACAAGGCCATGACCACACCTATGGCATCGAACCTGAAGCTATTGAACGATGCTTCATCAAAGTCAATCGATGCTATGATGTATCATTAGATGATTGGGTCCTTGATGTACTTGACGAATACAAGACCAGATATTTGCTTTGTTGTGAACACATTGAGCTAGTTCCTGAGAGAAGGCTGGACATGTTCACTTGATTGCTGCAAAGCATATTCTGAGGTACCTAAAGGGTATAGTTGATTACGGGCTCAAGTATAAGGTGAATCAGAAGATTAACCTGAAGGGTTATGTTGATTCAGATCGGGTAGGAAGTGCTATCGATATAAAGAGCACTTTAGGGTGTTCCTTCAGTATGGGATCAGGTGTGATCTCTTGGTTTAGCAGGAAGTAGTCATGCATGGCACTAAGTACAACCGAAGTAGAGTATGTTGCAATTTGTTCAGCTAGTTGTGAGGAAATATGGCTAAGGAAGCTACTATCTGATTTGTTTGATCTCCAGTTAGATGCTACTTGTATATATTGTGACAACTAGATTTTTGTGAAGTTGTCAAAGAACCTGATGTTCCATGACAAGTCGAAGCATATCGAGATCAAAAATCACTATATCAAGGATATGGTACAGAGAGGAGTAGTGAAGCTCTAGTATGTTGTGACGGATGAATAGATAGCTGATGTGTTGACTAAGCCATTTGCTAGAGTGAAGTTTGAGTACTTCAAGAAGAAGCTTGGTGTTCACCAGATCAAGGTTCCCTCCAAGGGGAAGTAATGAGTCCATGATCCATTCTGACATGGTGAGAGGATTGGTTCCTTCCATGTTCAGATGTAAGTGCTAAGCCATTCTTAGGTGACTGTGGGATGTGTTCCCACATGATCAAATATAAGCTCTAAAGTCCATTCTCTGGGAGAATGGAGGCACATGGTCACTTACCAGGAATACTCAGCCTAGAGCTAAGGGCCATTCTGATATGACTTTGGGATGTGTTCCCACATGCTCATATATAAGTGCAGGGGCATTCTGATATGACTATGGAATGTGTTCCCACATGATCAAATGTAAGTGCAAATCCATTCTGATGTGACTATGGGATGTGTTCCCACATGATCAGATGTAAGTGCAGAGCCCTTTTGACATGTATGCTGGATTGGTTCCTTACATGTGAAGATGTAAGTGCAGAGCCCTTTTGACATGTATGTTGGATTGGTTCCTTGCATGGGTAGATGTAAGTGCAGAGCCCTTTCGACATGTATCTTGGATTGGTTCCTCGAATGGTCGAATGTAAGTGCAGAGCCCTTTTAACATGTATGTTGGATTATTTCCTCGCATGGTCGAATGTAAGTGTAGATCCTTTTTGACATGAATACTAGATTGGTTCCTCTCATGGTCTGATGTGATTGTTGGGCCTTTCTGACATGGATTCAGGATGTGTTCCTCTCATGGTTAGATGTGAGTGCTGGGTATGCCTTTCTGACATGTATGGTGGATGTGTTCCTAGCATGGTTATATGTAAGTGTTGGGTGGGCCATTCTGACTTAGGGTAAAATATAAGTGCTGAAGAAGACCCACATGGAGGCTAGGCCTACAACTAGCATGAAAAAGGGTTGGCTCTGTAGAACTTCCTGTGAGGACAAGAATGAAGAGATAGCACCATTTGATCAAGATAGCGAAAGCAGTGATGATGATGATGATCCAGTGATGGTCCAGCTTTGATGATGATCCAGTGATTATCCAATTTTGATGATTATCCAGTGATGATCTAGTTTCGATGATGATCTAGTGATGATCCAAATCCAGTGATGATCCAGATCCAGTGATGATCCAAATCCAGTGATGATCCAGATGATATAGAGAAGAAGACTTGTGCTGATAAATTGTGCCGAGAGAATACCTTCCTAGTTAAGAGGGAGTGTTGATGTATTTGTAACTTTGGAATGTATTCACTTGTATATTTTATGTATTGTTTCCCGATGTTTATTCTAGGAAGTGTATGTAATGTAATTGAGTCATGTCATACCCAGATGTTCCTATTGGGAGATTCAATAATGTAAACAGGTCATGTAAAGTCATAGTGGCTAACCCTCATTATTGTTCAAGGGTTAAAGTCCCCACATTTTTGGGGCACTAGGGTTATTAGACTCTCCTAGAGAAGTCGGCCCTAAGTGAGTTAATGTAATTTAGGTCATTAGTACCCCACTTGTGGTTACTCGATCCTACATAACTGAGTTAGGATTACTCGATCCTACATAACAGAGTTAAAGGTTAAGTGAATGAAAGAATATAAATAGAGAGTGAGACTCTCTATTTATTACACACACACACTCACTCACTAGGGCGCATGAGTGAGAGAGGAGAATATCTCTCAAGTGAGAGAGAGAGAACAAGCTGTTGGAGATCATATTTATGTATTTGGGTTTTACTGCTACCAGGTGCTCATTCTATCTCTGAGGAAGTTGCAGGGTTTTCTCCTTTATGGTTTCCCAGAGGAAAATTCTTTGTGTCTCTTGTCTCTTGTGATTTTTGTTGTGCATGTTATTCTCTCAGATAAGATCCTAGATCATATTGCTTAGATGATAAAAATATAACACATATATACATGTATATACGTGTATATATATGTATATATACATGTATATACATATATATACATATATATATATATATATATATATATACATACATACATACATACATACATATATAGATACAGATACAAGTACATACACATATACACATACATACATACATACATACATACATAAATACACACACACACACACATATATATATATGATGTCTGCCCACTTTTCCAATATATATAACAATAATATCCAACCGTTGTTTTAAAACAATAATATGTTGGATCATCTAACCAAAATTTTTAGAACTTAACCAAACTTGGAAATATTTGCAAGGTCACATGTCATCTCCAAATTGGACTACATCAATGCCACTTCATATCCCAACTAGATTCCATCTATGCATTATGACCACTAACTGGGATGCCACATGGAGGTTCTGTGTCACCTAAGGAGGATTCCACGTGTCACATGGATGGAGCCACATGTGATTCCAGGTAAGATATTGCGGGTCCAATCAACTCAAATCCTGATCTAATCAACATAAAATCTTTCATTGATATGTCGTCCAACTCACCCAGGTGGACTCAAGCCTAGAACAAATTCTTTTGGATAAAAATTTGACCCTCGCTCTTTTTTGTTAATCAACTTACTAGTAAAATCAATGGAATATATATTGACCATTGGATCTATGTCCCCACCAGATCAATAATGGAATTCAAATATGATGAAGAATATTTCATAAAAAATTTGCGCACATCAAAATTTCTCCAAACCACGCAACTCCACCCAGCGGAATCATTGTGCATCGTCGATTTAATTTTACAATCGATCTAGACTGTTGATCTCTATCCCATATTCCAGCGATCACCTCCAATTTCGCAAGATCAACCCTTCTTTATCTTCCATGTATTTTATCTAGTGGAATCCTCCTCCAGCCATTGATACTCTCCACCTCTAATCTCCACTGTACGATCTCAAGTCGTATGTGCCATTGGTTTAGGCTTAAGTAGGGTACTACTAATTGAAAAATCCCTTTTCAATCATTGATATGTCTAAGATGTAGATATTTAACTTTGTGATTGAATTCATCAGTGGAACAATCAATTCCTTTCTGCAATACTCTATGCACAGACAATTTCGATCTACTGTATTTATACTAGATTTAAAAATACACAAATACACATAGAGAGATTCAAATCAATACTTTTGGTGATTGAAACGAAGGTATAAATACTTAAAATTACTTGCATAGTAAACTATGTTCTTCATTCAACTTAACCAAAGGTACAATTTTCTCACACACATGCTCTACACTCTCCACTCCACACTCTCTCTTCACTCATACACTCATGCCTCTATCTTTTACATTCAATTGTTTTTATAACACACGGCAAACCTATCAGATTCGAATAGGTTGGATCTGAACACCTAATAAAAGTAAACCTATCAAAAAAGATCTATCCTTGAACAATTCCTTGCAGGGTTCAAGGATAACAATGAAAATATACCACTTATTACAAAATAAACTATCCCTATCCATCTAACAACAAACCCTGTCCTTCTAGAAGTGATTACATGGAATGTTGACTCATCATTCAACAGAATCTGAACTGGATGCTCCTGCATCATATTCCTGGGGAAAAAAAGAATTCTTCAATAGATGTTTAGGGTGAACATTGTATTTGGAAATTTCTTAATCGGTCATCCAGATTACGTCTTCAGTAGGGTGATTCTTCCATTTGACTAAGTACAGAAATAAGTTTTTGTTCCTCGCCTTCCTTAGAATTCTTTTGTCAAGGATGAATTCAATATGAGGTTGTTATTTATGTGGAAGTTGTCCTTTCCAATATATAGATGAATCATATCCATATGAAGTTATACCATTTTTATGGATACCTACATCTCTAAAAGGATACAAATTTGAAACATTAAAAATTGGTCAAATATGAAGGTCAAAAGGAAGCTTGATCTCATAAGCATTTGCAAAAAACTTCCTTAAAAATTCACAAGGTCCAATATTTTTAAGCTTCAATTTGTTATAATTTCCTTTAGGGAACCTTTCCTTTCCAATATAGGCCATCACTAAATCTCCGACCTAAAATTTTACTTCTCTTCTCTTCAAGTCTGCTCTCTGTTTATATTTTCTGCACTTTCCTGTAATCTCCTCTTAATATTCTCTTGCAACTCATGCATGCTAATTGCAAAGTATTCACCCTCTACACTTCTTATTTCTTGTTTTCCCAGATCTATAAGTTCATATATACCTCTTGGATGCATCCCATAGATGATTTGAAAAGGACTCATGCATGTACTTCTGTTGGGTGAATCATTGTATGCGAACTCAGCCTGAGCAAGAGCCAAGTCCCACTGTTTTGGATGTTCATACGTGAGATTTCTCAGTATGTTTCCCAAGATCCTATTTACCACTTCAGTCTGACCATCAGTTTGAGGGTGATAAGTATAACTAAAACTAATATTAGTCCCCAATTTCTTCCATAGAGTTCTCCAAAAATGACCAACAAACTTTGTATCTCTTTCATACACAATACTCAAAGGAAACCCATGTAACTTTACAATTTCTGAAAAGAATAGGTTAGTAATATTGGTTGCATCATTAGTATTTTTACAAGAAATAAAATGAGCCATTTTGGAAAATCTATCTACCAAAACATAAATTGAATCATGACCTCTTAGTTCTAGGTAAACCTAGAACAAAATCCATGCTTATAGAATCTCAAAGCCTAGCTGGAATAGGAAAGGGTTGAAACAATCCCATGTTCTAACTTCTTCCCTTTGTATGTTGGTAGATTCTACATATTTCAATGAATTTCTTCACATCATGCCACATCTTTGGACAAAAATAAAAATTACTCACTAGAGAAAAAGTCTTTCCTTGTCCAAAATCTCCCGATAGACCTCCATTATGCTTTTCCTGAAATAAATTCTCTCTCATTGAACACCTTGGACTACAAAATTTACTATCTTTGAACAAAAAATCCTTCCTGCAACATATAATTTAACCATTGGCTTCTGTTATGGGTAACTATATTTTCACAGGTGTTATAGCGGATTTCACCACTCTAGGTGAATCACACTTTGTATGGCCTTCCCCTGTCCTGCTACAGACTCCTTGGACCCCATGGACCATTTTTTGTCCTTTGATGTTTCCTTGATCATCCCTAAAAACACATGAAAAATGATACACGTGACTTTTTAACCTATAAGCGCGTGTATACGCGGGTTTGCCTACTAAAACCACGTACATCGGGATGTGTGCATAATCCAAATCCTTTTGGAGTTTTCCTTGACATGGATCCAACTCATTTGACTCCTGGCCTTCCCTATGCCTTGAGATTGCTTGGATTCGACCTTTCATTATCCCTTTGAAAGATATATAAGGAACCCCTTGGTACATTGAAGGAGAGAAGAGAGAATTGAGAGCAAAGAAACTATAGTCCATTGTTGCCGGAACTTATGCTTGAGTCTGCATCCCTTTGTCTCTTGGAGAACTTTTGTGTTCTTCCCAAGCTTGCCTTTTTCTTGTGAGCTTGCTATCGAGAGATGGAGGATTGAAGTGGTGGAGGCCCAAGTGGGGGATTCAGTTTCTCCAGTTCCCAGACGTGCCGTCAGAGGTTGTATCTTGTAATCTTTGATTTATATTAATAGAAATATCTTTTCCTGTCCAATAATGTGTGTTTGAATGAATGTTTTATCCATTGGATTATGTCAAATGCTTATACATTATTGATTATTTATGCTAGAATAGATCTAACACCATGATATATAGAATGCTTGTCTTGTTTACTTGTTGTTGAGGAAGTAATCTATCAATTCAAGCTGAAGATCAAAAAGCTCAACAGGGATCTACTTCAACCATCCGGAATAAGGTACGAGGTCTGATCCTTTAGTGTTAGACATTTAATTTCTATTACATATTGGAAAGGATTTATTTCTGGAGTCAAGCTGTCTGTTGTGGTACCCCAAGCCATAGGAATTTCTCTCTGTAATAGAATTGGTGACTCTACTAGGGAGTTCCTAGTATTTGTCCTTTGGGGGTTGTTTTCTTGACATTCAATGTATTTGAATTGCTCTTTCTCTCTTGTTTTTGTGTCGGGTCTAGGGGCATGTATGCTTGGTAGAGTCTGATTGGTGTGAAGTTTGTCTCAGCCTGTCTGTTTGCCTTGATTTTATGCACCTTTTCTTCCTGTACGCGGGTTTTTGACTTACAGTCGCGTATACACGCATTTTGCTCTACGATTTCCGCGTATACATGCGGGTTTACTGTGAAAAGTCATGTATACCTTTGATTTTGCCTTTTTGGGGAAGATAATTGGTTTCTGGGTGAATTCTGATATTTGTTGAGTCTCCTTTGGCACTGCCTGAGTCTGTTTAGACCTCTGTTTCTGACCAGAAACATTTTTTTTTTAGCCTAATTTTTTTTTTAGAAAGTTCTTGTCATGGCATTTTCGATTTTTTGTTTGAGATTGGTGCATTAGAGTTCTTTTACCTTAGTGCTTTGCTTGAGTGTTGTTTGGGTGTGTTTGCAGAGTCTAGGGGTTGTAGAATCATTCTTTTGATTTTTGCATCTCTTTTATTTTCAAAAAATCCAAAAACATTTGCTTATCATCATGCATTGCATTTTGCACTTTGCATTGTACTTGCACTAGATCTAGATTTGCTTTGGAGTACTAGTTAGGATTTCATATAGGAAATTTGCATTTATCATTTGAAGAAGAATTGTGCATTTCACGTAGTAGCATACCCTATTTTCATGGGCACAATGCATTTGCATTGATTGTTAGGTGTGCATTTTACTTCATATTGCGTCATAACACCATTAGTTGCACGATCATATCCCTTTTTTGAGTAATAAAGCCAACTAAAATCAACGCTAAATTAAAATGAATTACACTCTTTTCTTTTTTTGGGTGCACCAACAAGCTTAGGTTTTAGGATCTTGGAACATTTCATTGTAAGTCAATTCTCCAAGATCACTAAACAACAACATCTAGGTGTCTGTCCACGTGAGTGTGTGAAATCCTTGGTATAACCAGTGTTTCTCAGGATCCTCCTCTCAAAAGGGAGTTAAGCACGAGGCAGTGTGAGCGGTTATTGATTAGGATGACCCCTAGTCATAACTGAGTAGCATCGGAGATATTTCGAGGATTGTATTCGTATCTGGGGGATCTTTCGAGAGTTTCGGGATTTGCTACCCTGCCCATACGGTCAATCCCGCCTGCAACTGTCCGCCTAAGCATTGATTATATTGAGGTGACCTTAGTGGCCTTACCTAGGATATTAAGGGGGTACTTTACAAGGGTTATTCTGCAGGTGTCCCAGCAAGGTTGGGGTCAGATAGCACAATCACTTTACGCATTGAAGCTGAGGGCCACAATAATTTGTTACGTACCTCCGCTTGTTGTGTATGGGAGTCTCAAGCCTCTCCTAGGCGAGACATACCTGCTTCATTCAGAAGCTCACTTATCCAGCCCTTGCTTGCTTGCATTTGGCTTTAGATTTTATTAGTGATTTCTCTGTGCATGATAGTTGGCGTAGGGTTTATGTAAATAGAGAGTCTTTTCTATTTTTTGAGTCATTGTGGATTCGAGTGCAGTTCCTCGCCGTTCTCGTTGTTTAGCAGGACTTCCGCCTTCTACCTTCCTCCTCCTTTAGGAGAGAGACCTAGATAGTCCAGGAAGACTATGTCACACATTGATTCACACACCATGGGAGACCATTCAGAAGATATTCCTGAACCACCTCCTCCCATTCGTGTACACGATGGGGAATTTACTCCTACTTACGATCCTTCACCCGACTTAGCTAAGTTCGGTCCTGTGATTTCTGAGATAGGAACCTTGCACGATAGACCTACTCAATCTAGGATTGATTCCTCGTTGACACATTACTGGTATGGAATTCCAGAAGATGCCGAGACTCATTTTGAACCTGCCAGCACTAGCTATGGTAGTTATGCCACATCTGGTTTCCCTGCACATGATTTGACATCTCATGTCGAATCGGACTTTGAGCCTAACACTATGCCTGGGGGAACTCTCATTCCTTACCATGCAGAGAGGTTTGGGAGCACTAGTCACATTGCACCTTCCGTCCCAGTGGTGGAAGCTACATCGTATCTCCCTCCTAGGTCTAGGGTTAGCGATCCAATTAGGATACCAGATCCAAGACGAGTGACGATAGGCGGTAGTACATATATTATTACTCAGATTCCTTCATCCTTGGTCCCTAGTTCTTCAAATGTACATCCTCCACCTTATTCATGTGGTCCTTCGAGCCAGTATATGGCTACGATTCAGGTCCATACTACAGTTACTAGACCGATTGTGTCTCAAGTTCACATACCACCCACTACTTCAGGAGGCTATGTTCATGCTTCTAGAGGTCAGCTTTCTACTTCCAGGGTGTATATCCCTACTTCTGGTAGGTATATCCCTAATTCTGGAGCTTATCTTCCTACCTACGGAGTGTCTCATGGGGCATCGCATGCGATGACCTATGGACCTTATTATGGGACGCAGTATGGACAGGTTTCTTCACCTTATGGAGGTGGGTATCAACAACCTACTTACTCTCCTAATTACGGCTTCATAGCTCCTACTAGTCAAGGTCCACCGTACTATGGTACTTCCACGCCACCCTATACGGGTCAGACAGGAGAAGGACACTATGGCCAAGGCCATGGTGGTAATCAACCCTATATGAACCAGGGAGCGGTCCATCGACCTCATCATCCTAGGATCCCTTTCCTCATGACGCTTAATCTTCTTGACTTATCGAGACTAGCAAATGATCCTATGGCTCATGACACGGCTTGGCCAGCTGTCCCTACCAAACTTCCTTCGGACATACCTAAGTTTGAAGGCAAACCGGGAGAGGATCCGAGCGGACACTTTACTACGTTTCACCTATGGTGCTCTTCGAATTCATTACATTAGGACTCAGTCCATTTGAGACTATTTCAACGCACCCTCACAGGGCCTGCTGTGAAATGGTATATAGAGTTTCCTAAGGGAGATTTCTCTTTGTTCAATGACCTTGCGATGACTTTTCTTAATCACTTTCAGCTACCAGTGTGCTATGACGTTGATACTGAACTCTTGTCAACATTTTGGCAAGATAAAGCCACACATATTTCTGATCATATTCAAGAGTGGCGTAGAAGGAAGAGATTAATTAAAGCTTTTATACCATCAGAATTCCTCCTCGAGTGGTTCCTCAAGTTGTTATTTCCATATATAGCGAAGGATGTTTCCACATCCAGAGTGTAGAATGAGGAACAAGCGATTTTTAGGGCGCAGGAACTGGACTTGATCTATGCTCAGTTCTGTTTGTTGTATGAGATTATTCCCAATGCCCCTCATTCCAGTTTCGATCCCAAAGTCAAACATGGACCACATGCCAATGGCATTGTGGGTTGTGCAAGTGTGAAACCTGGGGATTTGGTTGCAAAACAAGTTAGTCAATTATCACTCAACCAATCTACTTTGGGACAAGCTACAGCTTCGTCTCAACCCACCCAAATGGTGAATGTACTTTCTGTGCAATCATCAGACTAGAAGGGTAACCAGCAGCCCAGACAGAATAGAAAAAAGGGTAAAAATAATAATCGAAAGGGTGGGAATAAGAATGAGAATGCTAGCAATAATGACAAGAATGGTAGAAATGCTGGGGGGGGACAAGCAAGCGAAATGTAAGGTTAAGTTCCCTTGCAAGTTATGTAAGGACGATCACCTCACTTACTTGTGCCCTCGGATTGAAGAAGCTTCAAGATTCTTAGCACAAGGCCCAGCTATGCTAACTAACCCTTTACCGCATAATCAAAATATGAACTCGAAGTCCCATGACCAGTATAGTGATGATGATCCACTGGAGGGTAGTGGTTGTGGGTGCATTAACATGGTCCGTGCTGCCAAAGTTGTGACTCGTGCGAAAGATTATAGTTCATCACAACCCAGCCCAGGCAAAGAGCCCGATCCACCAGGAACCCCTTTGCGCATTGAGAAACCTACGGATAAACCTGAGGCTGCACCTCTCATTCCTAAGGGAGTCCTTAAGCATTCAGGGCATAATCCAAATTCCTGAGCTGCCCAGAATTATTCAGTTGTCAAGGATTTGGGCCATACTCCTTATGCGATGTCTGCATTGGAAGTGCTTCAGAGTTGTCCTTCGCAAAGGAAGGCGTTGCTTTCTGCCCTTGGTGTGAACGATGATGATTCTTCCTCTATGATCAAATTTGAAACCGCAGGACTTCAGCCTCTCTTGTCCTACTATGTGTCTCTTTTGGTGCATGTAGAATGTCTTGGTATGACTGTCAAGCACACTGTGATTGATGAGGGCGCTGCTGCTTCTGTGATGTCTTTGTCCTGTTGGAAGGGTCTCGGTTCCCCTGAGCTGTCTAAATCAACGACTATGTTAACTGTGTTTGATGGGATATCTTTTAGGCCGCACAACATCCTTCCTTCCCTTAAAGTCCATTTAGGGGGGAAGACCGTTGCGATAGAGGTTGAGGTGGTTGATGCGCCCCTTGACTACAATCTTTTGCTGGGTAGGAATTGGATGTATAGTATGCAAGCCATTGCTTCTTCCTTGTTCTGTGTTGTATGCTTTCCACATAATGGGAAGATCATAATGATTGATCAAATGACATTCAAGAATATTTCTGTTACCACATCTTCGGGAGCTTTGATCCCGATCATTGAGCACTTTCAGCTGGCAACTGGGAGTGTGGGTGTAGGCATGTATCCATCCCTCATGGGAAGCTTTAGTTGTCCTGCACCGATACTCATGATAGGATCTTGTTCCAATGAGGCTTCGACATCTACGACCTCGGTGTATTTTTGCATGACCCATATGGAAGACCCTTGGATTCTTCTGACACCGAGTACTTCGAGTGAGCCTATCGAGACAAGCATGCCATTGCCTACAGCCATGATAACTTATCAAGCTAATCTCAAGAGTGTTGCAGAGCCTAGTCCTTCCTCTTCATGGACGGAGGAGGAGGACCCTTATGTGCTGCCGACATGGGCAATACATTCTTCTCATGCCCATGACTACCTTGATACGGTTTTCCCTTCGAATGAAGCGATTATTGAGGCTATGTCAGGAGTTGAGCCACCATGGGAGGAACTTCATCATAGATCGTACTTTCTTCCAGAGCTTGACTATTTGGAGCATGAGGATTTTAGGGCAGTTCTTAGTCAGAGAGTTGGTAGTCCTGTGGTTCCATTAAGCTCTCCTGGTCCGATGTTTGATGGAAACATGGCAAACATATCTTCAACGATTCCTATCAACATCTCTCACAATCCTAGCACGATTGAGAATGTCTATATTGGGGCGGAATGTTCCCATGCTAAGATTCTAGAATATATCGAGCTATTCAAGGAATTCCGTGATATTTTTTCTTGGTATTACGACGAGATGCCAGGTATTGACCCTCAAATTGTCGAGCACGAGATTAAGACTTACCCCAACGCTAAGCCTGTTCGACAACGTTTACGTGCAGTGAATCCTAGGAAAGCACCCACCATTAAGGTAGAGATAGAGAAGCTGTTGAAAGCTGGTTTCATCTATTCCGTTCCCTTGATAGAGTGGTTTTCAAACGCCGTTCCCATGGATAAGAAGCAAGGAGTGATCCGCATATGCACTGATTTCCGTGATTTGAATCATGCATGTCCTAAGGATAACTTCTTCACACCATTTATAGATCAAATTTTGGATGAGTGTGCGGGTAGCGAGGTGTTTTCCTTCATGGATGGATTTGTCGGGTATAATCAGATATAGATTAAACCTGAGGACCAACATAAGACTGCATTTATTTGTCCTTGGGGAATGTTTGCATATCGAAAAATGCCTTTCGGCCTTAAAAACACCGGAGCTACATTTCAGCGGGCGATGACCTTGATCTTCCACGATCTCAATTCTATTATTGAAGTATTTTTGGATGACCTCACTGCTCATTCTCGTATGAGAATGCGTCATCCCTATCACTTGAGATTGGTATTCGAAAGATGCTGACACTATTCAGTTAGATTAAATCCTCATAAGTGCATCTTTTGCGTGAAGTCAGGTCGTTTGTTGGGATTCATCGTTTCGAAAGAGGGTATAAGAGTCGACCCTTTGAAGGTTGAGGCAATACTTTAGTTGTCTCCCCCAAATAATATTCGTCATCTTCATTGTTTGCAAGGCATGGCAAACTTCTTACGAATATTTGTTGTCAACTTTGCCAATTTGACTAGAGGATTCATGCGTCTCTTGAAGAAGGATACTCCCTTTTATTAGGATGAGCGAGCCCAGGAGTCCTTCGATGCACTCAAGTGAGCCCTAACATTGGCCCTGGTGATTAGTCCTCCAGATTATAGCCGTGATTTTCTATTATATGTGGCCGTGTCCTTAGAGACGATTGGTATGGTTTTGGTTCAAGAGGATGAGGAGCTCCAAGAGCATGTCATATATTATCTGAGTCGAAACCTTATTGACGTAGGGATTCATTATTCTCATGTCGAGAAGCTTGCTTTAGCTACCGTACATGTGGTTCAGCGGTTGAGACATTATATTCTCCTTCCCCAGACCTTGGTTGTGGACCATGTCAATCCGTTTCAATTCATCCTCACTCAAAGGATGATTGGGGGAAAGTATAATAAATGGATTGTCATTCTGCAAGAATTCGATCTTGATTTTGTTTCAGCAAAATCGAAGAAGTCTTTAATTTTTGCAGAGCTTATATCGGATTTCCCGAGCAAGGCTGAGGAGTTGGTTTGTGAAGATACGTTTTTCGATGAACACATCTTCTTAATCTCAATGTTAGACCCATGGTATGGGGATATCATAGTATATTTACAAACACAAAAGAACCCTACTCACCTTTCACGAGATGAACGACGACGATTACGTCACGTCTCTAAGAACTACCTTATAGTGGACAATACTTTGTACTGCCATGGGGTAGATTCCATTTTACGACGTTGTTTAACTCATGAAGAGGCTGAGGTAGTGTTGAATGATTGCCATGGAGGGGCGTGTGGTGGTCATTTATCTGGGCTTTCTATAGCTCAAAATATTTTTAGAGCGGGTTATTTCTGGACGTCGATCTTTAAGGATTGTGTTGATGCGGTAAAGAGGTGCCACCCTTGCCAGGTGTTCGCACGTAATATGTGCTCGAAACCTTCCCCGTTACATCCCATTATCACCTCCGGTCCCTTCACTAAGTGGGGGCTTGATTTTATGGATTGCAACCCAGTTTCGGCTGGGGGGAACCATCACATTATAGTGGATATTGATTATTTCACGAAATGGGTTGAGGCTATACCTACAGTAAAATATGATGGTGAGACAGCCACTCAC
The DNA here is from genome assembly GCA_001517045.1 of Pseudotsuga menziesii. NCBI lineage: Eukaryota > Viridiplantae > Streptophyta > Pinopsida > Pinales > Pinaceae > Pseudotsuga > Pseudotsuga menziesii. The sequence continues at coordinate 520,083 of LPNX010416720.1, forward strand.
TTTGTGTTCAACCAAATTATTACTCGGTTCGGGATTCTGAAAGAGCTTGTCACTGACCATGGCTCGCACTTTCAAAACCGTATGATGGAAGATTTGGCATCCAAGTTAGGGTATAAGCAAAGAACATTCATCTTCTTACTACCCCCAAGTGAATGGACAGGTAGAGGTAGTGAATAAATCACTCAAATCCATTCTCCAATGAACCATCGCACAAAGCAAGATGAATTGGCACATTATGTTATATCCTGCTTTGTGGGCATATTGAACCGCGGTTAAGACTGCCACTGGTTTTTCTCCATATTAGCTTGTTCATGGAGTGGAGTCGATATTGCCGATTGAATGCGAGATTCCTTCGTTGAAGCTAGTTGTGGAACTCTTACCAGACACTTCACCTTTGGAGGAGCATTTGGTTCACCTTGAGCAACTTGATGAGCAATGTCGAGATTCCTTGGTGGCTCTAGAGGTTAATAAACGTCGCGTTAAGGTCCAGTACGATAAGTCTGTCCGTCCAAGAGTGTTTAGTGAAGGAGACTTGGTCCTTTTGTGAGATCAATCGAAAGAACCCTTGGGGGCAGGGAAATTTAATCATATGTGGCGTGGTCCTTACGTGGTCCAAGCATGTGTTAGAGAAGGGTGCCTATGAGTTAGTGGATTACGAAGGAACATCTTTGGCGGAGCCTAGAAATGGGTTCTATCTCAAAAAATACTATGCATGATCTTTAGCCAAGGCTGCTTGTTGTATATTATTGTACAGCTTTGCATAGTTAGGTCTTTTTCTTATCATGATCGGGTTTGTGATTAGTTTCCGTTTCTTTTGGTAGATGTCAATGGAATCTTCCACCTACATAGGATTCGTGGATGGTACAAGCTGTCACACTCAATACTCAACCTTTGTTGCTTGGGTGATTTATACTCCTATGGGTCAGGTACTGTCTTCAGGAGGTGTATGTCTACAACCATCTTCCAACAATGTTGCTGAATATAGTGCCATTATTGAGCTTCTACGGGATGCCATTTTGCATGGCGTTCTATCTCTTGAGGTATGTCTTGATTCGGAGTTAGATATCTGATGTTATTGAGAAGGTTCTTACGTGTGATATTGTTAGAACGGCAATTTGACAATATAACATATGTACACATTCCAAGAAATAATAATCAAGTTGCTGACTCATATGTTAACTACATGTTAGATTGGCATTTGTTTCATTCACAATAAATTAATCACAAACAAAAATTTTACACATGTAAATAAATAAATCGATCACCATAAAACTTTTTTATATACATAAAAAATGTGATAATACACAGTGTCATGATACAAAATTTGGGGCTTTTTAAAGCCACCATCATATAATACACGGTCGTACAAAATGTATACACTCCCAGGTGTCTAATCCTGTGGATGAGAGGAGGGTTTTGATCATGGAATGTCACTACGGCTCTAGCTAGCCGTCAAAATAAATGCACCCATGCGCGTGGTACACCCACCACCTGCCACTGCATGGCCTCAGGCAAGTTCTCGACTTGCGCCATGGGAACTCTATGAGTCAGTCTCACAAAGTTGGTATGAATGCTCTGGAGCATTCGCTCCGCATCCACACCTGTGATGTCATCTCCTCTTCCCCTCCGTCTATGACGAGGGAAGCCCTATGGCCATCGTGGTCCCACATCTGCACATAAATGGTATATGTCACTATGTATTTTCGCACAAAAACATGTCTTTTTGATTCCACATAATCAAGAAAATACAAAAAAATTAAATAAAAATTTAAAAAGAGTGAGGGTCAAGATTCGTTACCTATATCACCATATGTCGATTCTGGTAGCAATGGCATGTCCAGATCCCCCTGGAAATATATCCCTGCATAAGGATAGTCATCAATGGAAATTATTTGTTGTCGTCACCATGGAAAGAAGTCAGTTGGATATGGGTTGGCCACCCTACCACCCCCCAGTTTGTGCATAGAATCTGCCCAACGCCGTTGGGCCGGATCTCGAACCCCATGGAGAGGAACGTCCACTCTAGGGCTCAATCCTGGAACACGCTCGAAGAAAAACGTGCTCAAGATACTGTTGAACCCGAAGTTCCACACCTTGCCTGCCTTACACTCACTGAGCTGGTGTTTCATGTTGCTCAGTAGTGTAGTACTCCAGTCATAGATTATGGGTCTCATGCACTCCACTGCATAGAACATCAGAGGCCGAGAGGCCTGGTGGAGTGATGCTAAGCCTGCTATCCTGCCTAGTGTCAGTAATATGGCCTTTAGGCCCAACACCTATATAGCATTGGTAGGGACTTGACTCCCCACCTTCTCAGTGTCTGGATAATAGTACACGGCTATGTACTCGTCGATAGTCAGGCCACCTCCTGGCCCACCATGGGAATGAAGCTTCACCACCTCCCCTCGTCTAGAAATCCCTGTGATAAAGTATATGTCCTCCACCTCTATGGTGAGGAACATCCCATCAATATGAAAGGACTCTGAGTCTGGATCCCAATAGTATACCAACATCTGTAGCAGTCTTAGTTTGGCCCTCAAACCACCAAGACACCAAAACTTGTAGAGTACGCAGGCACGAAGAGCTTGTTGAGCCATTAAGTCAGCCCTTACTGCTTCCTCTAATTCACCATGCTCACACTCTCTCCACTCTAGCACCATCTTGCAAAAGAAATTGAAAAATTACCTATTAGTTTATTGAAAAATCATATGCGTGGCCTCATACGCAACTGTTTTGAAAACAACCGCGTATGTACGCGGGTTTGAGGCCCTTTTCCGCATATATCCAACCCTATACGCGGAAAAAACCTTGATTTCCACGTGGGCCACAGTGCACATTTTGGGATGGCCTAAAAAACTCATTTGACCATGAAAATCTATAAAAATTATATCAAAATGCAAGAGGAGAGCATGAGTAAATACCTGGAAGAAACAGTTGTGAATTCCGCCAACTAGATCTCCTGGAATTTGCAGTTGAAAATCAGAGCTCAAATGGGTAAAATTTTCAAATGATTTATATTTTTTACTATTTATAGAAAAATTTTCAAATATTTGAAAACTTTTACCCCCTTTCCTATAGTTTCGACATTTTCTAACCATTTTGGACCATTTTTTACATAATTTGTGATGTAGAAGACCTTTTTTCAGTGTCGTTTCAGCCATTGGATTGACCCATTCGTGCTGATCTCAGGTATCATGTTTAAACTAGCATATAGGTTAGGTTTCACCACTATTTGCATTTTGTATGACCTTATGACCATATCACCATGACCTTAGGTACGAACCCACTCTATTATGTCATGAAACCTTCTCGCTGCTTTAGAAGTGGCATGATATGAGTGGTAGAGCTTCACCTTACATGGGTACCCTAGTTAGCGCCTTATTTTCATTTGGTGCCCATGCTGATGTTTTCTCCTTTAGGGTGTGGGATTCCATTGTATAGTACTGCCATGACATTTCGCAAGAGCCTCATACTCCTCTTGATCTTATGCTGGCCTATTTCCCTCAGGACTCCCGTATGTCAAGTTGTGAATGCATTATCATGAGCTTTTCCTGCCTTATTGAGCTTTATGTCGGCTCCCCTGACATTGCGTTTCAGCCATATAGCCCGAGCTTGTCTCATGTTTAGCCATGCAAAGCCATTTTTTCTATCCTTCGTAGCTTGATTTCCCTTTTTACTAGGAGGGGATGTTCCCCTGAGTGTCGATATCCTACACATGTATCCTTGCATTGAGCATAGGTTTGTTTCACTGCTTGGAACTAGTTTGTTTTCCCTTGTGACACTCGTCTCCTCCTAGTTTGTAACTATAAAGCTAGTTTATTCTTTTTTCAAGATTTTCAAATGACTAAAAAAGTCCAAAAAAATCAAAAAACCAAAAAGGCAGACAAGGAAATATGTTATCTTTGGCAGCTGTCGAGTCGTGTCGCCTTCGAACTGAGCACTGTATATCACATCCATTGGTTGGGTTATAGTTTGACTTTAGGAGCTGTACTCGTTTATCTGAGTTTATCTCCACCGACTGGTTAAGCTTCATGTCCCTATGGAGCCTCTGTTGATGCCTCCTATGTCATAGAGATGTCCCAGTTTGTATATCGAGTCTATGCTGCCTTCATTCAGTCACCATACACCATTATGCTCTTGTTCAAAGGAAGTTGAAACTTGAGTCGGCCATTCCTCAGTTATCTTGACTTTGCATGTTGGCCATTCCCGGTACAGTTACTGGTTCGTGCACCTTATGATCGAGTCCTTCCACATTATACAACTTTGCTGAGTACCTCGTGTTGGATGATGGGGGATGCCTTAATGCCCTCCTTCTAGCGGATTTCATCCCATCGACTTCAGATCATTTATTCTAGGATTGGAATCTAGAGTCCTTTTGAGTGCCTTGAGACTTGCAGTCATCAGTGGCAGGTTCTCTCGCCATCGACAGTTTTTTCGAATACATCAATGTCCCCTGATCAAATGATCCTCTCAAGTGTTCGACCTCAACACATTTATTCACACTTGTTAGTTTTCACTCTAGTACCTTGATTCCCATTTTCATTATTGGTGGGTGATCTCGTGTCTGTTAACGGTATACATTAATGACCGGTAATCAGACGATGGACTACTATGTTTGACCTCAACACCTCTATTCGCATAGTAGGACATGTACTCGTAGCGGTTTGTGTAGAAGACTTTCCAGATTGGTGGCATCTCTTATATGCTACCTCCTTGATCGTGCCAGTGTTCATGAGATTTCAGCTCTTGTGACTTGATTCCAGTATATGTCAGATATTTCCAGCCACTATGGAGATCTTGATCTAATATATATCTTCAGCCATTTTGGAGATCATGATCCTTTGTATATCTTCATCATGGAGATTCTGATCTATGTATATTGTACGTGGTGATGACCACATATGTGATATCATGTATTATGCCTATTCATGGCCATTGTACTCTTATGTATCTGGGACTGCTATATGTACTTGCAATTATATGCAGAGTTGTATTATTGTACTATGCTGATTGGGTGGCTGGTCTTCCATTTGGGATCCTTCATCACTCCACTTCTGGGATGGAATTATAATGTATTTCGGCCATCATATGACCCCTCTGACCTCACACATTAGGGGGCATCTGTTATAGCGGATTTCACCACTCTAGGTGAATCACACTTTGTATGGCCTTCCCCTGTCCCACTGCAGACTCCTTGGACACCATGGACCATTTTTTTTCCTTTGATGTTTCCTTGATCATCCCTAAAAACACATGAAAAATTATACACGCAAATTTTTAACCTATAAGCGCGTATATACGTGGGTTTTCCTACTAAAACCGCGTACATCGGGATGTGTGCATAATCCAAATCCTTTTGGAGTTTTCCTTGACATGGATCCGACTCATTTGACTCCTGGCCTTCCCTATGCCTTGAGATCGCTCGGATTCGACCTTTCATTATCCCTTTGAAAGATATATAAGGAACCCCTTGGTACATTGAAGGAGAGAAGAGAGAATTGAGAGCAAAGAAACTAAAGTCCATTGTTATCGGAACTTATGCTTGAGTCTACATCCCTTTGTCCCTTGGAGCACTTTTGTGTTCTTCCCAAGCTTTCCTTTTGCTTGTGAGCTTGCTATCGAGAGATGGAGGATTGAAGTGGTGAAGGCCCAAGTGGGGGATTCAGTTTCTCCAGTTCGCAAACGTACCGTCAGAGGTTGTATCTTGTAATCTCTGATTTATATTAATAGAAATATCTTTTCCTATCCAATAATGTGTGTTTGAATGAATGTTTTATCCATTGGATTATGTCAAATGCTTATACATTATTGATTATATATGCTAGAATAGATCTAACACCATGATATATAGAATTCTTGTCTTGTTTACTTGTTGTTGAGGAAGTAATCTATCAATTCAAGCTGAAGATTGGAAAGCTCAACGGGGATCTACTTCAACCGTATGGAATAAGGTACGAGGTCTGATCCTTTAGTGTTAGACATTTAATTTCTATTGCATATTGGAAAGGATTGATTTCTGGAGTCAAGCTATCTGTTGTAGTACCCCAAGCCATAGGAATTTATCTCTGTAACAATAGGATGCATAAATATCCTTGAATTCTAAATCTTATTTATACATATCAATCAATTTTTCAAATCCCAAAGTATTGACTTTAACTTCTTGTAATACCAGATTTATCCTGCTCAAAGCATCAACAACTTTATTAGACTTACCACTTGTATGTTTGATGAAAAAGGTAAAGTTCTACAAAAATTCTACCCATTTAACATGTCTCTGGTTTAACTTATGCTGGTTGTTTATGAACTACAAAGCATGATTGTCAAGATACAACACAAATTCCTTAGACATCAAATAATGTCTCCACTTCTTTTCCTGACATTAGCAAAATGTTTGATCCTGAACCTTCCTGAACTATTTCATCTTCCAAGGGTGACAAAGTATATCTCTCCCCATCCTTCTCTAGAGAATAAGTGTTTTTCCTCCCATCATGAACAACTTTCCTGTCATACTTTCATGGCCTCCATAAGAGTATATGGCACACATGCATAATAATTATACCACATAATACTTCATCTTTGTAAGTACCAATCTGGAATTCCACATTACATTGGTCATTCACCAAGAGCTGACATCCTTTTTTGTAACCAGGACACTTCGTAGGGAGTGGGATGCTTCATCCTCTTCAATCCCAGCTTCTATACCTTCTCAGTGGAAACCAAATTATATGTACTACCACTGTCAATAACCATTTTACAACACTTGACTTGTGACTTAAACCTTGTTCTGAACAAACTTTTCCTTTGATCTGGTTCATGTACTTGTTTCTAAGTTTTTACTAAGATTCTCTTCAACATAAGAGATTCTCCTTCCTATGGAGGGTTATTTATCTTTGTTTCTTCTTTTGACTCTTCTTGAGCCTCTGCAATATTCACATTTATCTGACTTGAAGACGGATTTCTTGGATAATTCCAAGACAAATGTCCAATCTCTCCAAAAGAATAACAATTTACCTCTCTATGTCTGCCTATTCCTCTGCCTCCTCCAAATCCTCCTCTCTCAAATGAATGACTGCTAGAACCCTCAAATCCATCTTTAGAAGTCCTACCTCCACTACTAGGAAATCCTCTTCCTCTTACTACATTCTTTCCTCTGTTTTTATGGTTTTGTTTTCTTAACTATTTCTTTTCTACCTTTGAATCTACTTGATATGTATCTTATTCAGTTTTCATATTTAATAAACTGATTTCATCCTGTATATCATACCTTAATCCATTGATATACCTAGCTACTCTTTTTAGGCCTCCTTGTGTGTGTCCAACTATTATGCTCTGTTTAAAAAATTCTTCTGTGTATTCTTTTACAGTCATGTCCTTCTGTCTAAGGTTCTGTAATTGTCTAATAAGGTTCAATTGATAGTCCTTAGGCATAAAATGAATCTTAATCTTAGATAACATCTTATCCCAAGAGTTTATTTTTGACTTACCTCTTCTTTCTTGATGGATCTAGAGTTAATCCCACCAGATGGATGCATATCCCTTCATTCTAGTAGCTACATATCTTACTTTCTTCTTGTCTTCAATTTCTTCAAAATCAAAATATTTATTTAGAGCATTAATCCAATTGTTGGGGCTCGACCTCCAAGGTCCTTAATTTTGGCAACTCCGCGATTTTGGTGCAAAGCTTGTAAGCGGAGTTGTGGTCCAAAATAGTCTTAGGGGTGTCGGGGTTGGGTCGAAACCCCTCTTTTTGTAAATAACCCATGGTTTTTGGGGTGCCCATGGTTTAAGTCCATGGTTTTGTAATAGTGCACTTGTATAAATAGGCACTTATGTAAAGAAGAGAGGTTAGGCTTTTAATGATTATTTTATGAGGCCAATGTGATGCGAAGCTAAGGGTTTAAGGTTAAGTCCTAGCTGTGTGCGTGGGTGACCTCTGTAGCTGAGTACGCAGAGGATTTTTGAAGGAAGGTTAAGTCCTAGCTATGTCCATGGATGACCTCTGGAGCTGAGTGCACAGAGGGTTTTGTAAGAAAGGATCTGCAACTGAGTGCACACTTTTGGGAGATTGAGAAGATCTGCAGTTGAGTGCGCAGATCAGAACTGTGATTTTGTAAAGAGTTGAATATAAACACAGTTCTGTGGACATAGCCCCTACACTGGGGGTGAACCACGTATATCTTGTGTTGTGGTGGTTCTGTTGTTTTGTGCTATTATGTTTTTATACTTTCGATAAGTAGGTGAATGCTAGAGTAAGATAAATGTTAAATATTAACTTCACTATGAATTCCCAGTTAAGGGTTAAGAAAGTAACGTTCTTCTACCTAAACTGCGAAGCTATTTAAGTGAATGTTGAAGCTCTACTTTGTATAAATAATTGTTGTTAAGGCCAAAGGTACAGTAATATCCCTCTTCTGCTTGCAGAAACCTAATTCTGCAGCACCCCATAGCTATTTCGGGTGAGACTGCAACCTGTTCTCAGGTTGTTGCCGAAAGGGCCAACACTGTGGGTCTTTTGTTGGTGCAAAGTTAAGAGTATAAAACCCAGGTCTGCCCTAAGCCCAAAAAATTGGTTCCGTTGCTAGTTGAATAGTATCTGCTCAAGAGGGATCTACGTCGTACCTAGAGGGATATGTTTTGGAGGCCCTCAGTAAAAGAAATTGGTGACTGGATTGAAGCTACCTATCTGAAGTTTGCTAAACAAAAAAATAAGGACCCTCGTCGTAGCTCAGATGACTTCTTGCAAAGGTACATTTTTACTGATATTTATGAAATTTTATTTGGTAGTATCCACATAGAATTGCACCAGTGGTTATCCAGGTTAACAGAAAGAAAGACAAACTTCAAAGAAGATCATTTTCCTAACTAGTCCCTAGCAAGAATTAGTATATTGAAAAGGGTGAACAACGCAGTATCACGAGCTATTGATTTCTGGACCATGCAAACTCTTGAAGTATTTGTGACGGAGTTCACCATCGACACACATACTTCTTTCAGCGAAGCTGAACGACAGTTTTTCAAAGGACCAAGGGGTAAGTACCTAAATTCCTTTAGTCTGAAAATTTAAATGCTCTTAGCTGAGAAAGGAATACTGTTGATCGAATCAGATTGCTAGATTTATTGTTACTAACCTATGTTTGGAAGCGAAAGTGAATTCGATGAGCAAAGTGGTTTTCTGCGAAGAGGTAAAAGATACAAGAGAAATATTGGATCCTCTACCCTAGGCCAAAATACTGACTATACCTCTTTAAGCCCAGAAGAAGCTCGATCTGAAGAAACCCCTTTTGTTAGAAACCCTCCTATAACTCCACAGCACAGATCTGTTATCCATGAGAAACCATCGCAGTCTGAAAGTAACCCTAGCCCAAGTAGTCCTGTCGCAGGTCAGTCTACCTCAGAAATTTCCCCCCTCCTCCCCCCCCTTGATCCACTATGGCCCATGTGAATGATGATATCAAGCTCCCTATATTTAAAGGAATTTGATCAGAGGATCCCAAATAGTTTTGGTTCTTATGCGAAGCTATTTGGACTGCTAAGGATATTACAGACCAAGATTTAAGAAGAGCACAGCTGGTCACTTCTTTCAGATACCGAGCTTTGACCTGGTTTATGAAGTTTTCCAGTACTCAGAACCATGTCTTGGCTGATATTAAAGTAGCAATGATCAGAGAATTTAAGAAGCCTAAATCAGAGTCACAATGTATAACTGAACTGAAAGAGATTTAGCAGAGGCGAGGTGAATCAGTTTGGGACTTTGATTAGAGGTTCAAATTTCTATTAGATCAAGTTAGTTTTACTATTGGACCAGAACAACATAAAGAATGGTTCATTGCAGCATTATTTCCTCATATCAGGACTCCACTAATGCAACAGAAGGTTGCTGATCAGCAAGAGGCGTTGGAAATTGCCATGAAACTTGAAACAGCTCCTGTCGCAGATAATTTAGGAATAGCCCAGATACAGGCACAATTAGCAGAAATGTCTTTGGAGCTTCGCGACATGAAAAAAGGGAAAGCCATTCGAGAAGAGGTTTTGTGTACACGATGTAGGACAGAAGGTCATGACAAAGAACAGTGCCCTGCAGTAAGAAGTTACCTGAATACTGGTGCACCAAACCCATTTAACCCTAATGTTCTATATTGTGAGATCTGTAGAACAACTGGCTAGCATCGACTTGAATATTGCTATCTACTGCAAAGATATGTTCAAGTACCTAAGAATCCCTACTGCAAGTTCTGTAAGTCAATTGGACATAATGAAGACGAATGTCGCAGCTTTGACCTCATGAGAGAGTGAACCTATGATGCGTATAGGGTACAACTTGATACCCAAGGCAATGATGGATATGGTTACCGTAGTGGTCGAGGTATTTTTAGAGGTCATGGTCATGGTGGTATGACTGGAGGAGGACGAGGATAGGTTATTTGCTATAATTGCAATCAAGTAGGACATGTAGCTAGAGACTGTCAGAACCCAACTACGACATGTCGATATTGCAGAGAAATCGATCATGTGATCGAGCAATGCCCATAGTGGATAGCCAAGATCCAAGAAAGAAATGGCACCCCTAGTCAGAGTGTTCAGATGATTGCTATAGAGAAAAGACTTGCCCCAGCCCTTAACGTTGTTATAAGGAGTGGAGCTACGACGCAGGAGCAAAATAAGGAGAAACAGCCTGATCGGGCTTGGGTCCATAAGACCCCAAGGAAAATTCTAGCCTTTGATGTGGGAAGAGAAAAATAAACATTTATGGAAGCTCAAAAAGACTTTGCTAACCTGAGAACATCAGTAGAAACCATGCAACAGCATCAACAACAAGCTTTACCAGATCAAGTAAGTACACTGTCATCATTTTTACAGAGTTGTGTAAAGCTATTAAGAAATCAGAATGCTTTGAATGAGTTACAGAAAGTTATTCAGTCTTGGGAACCTCAGCGAAGCTCTGATAGAGGAAAAACTATTAATAGAGTTAGAAGGACTGGAAGAGAAATGAGATTGCATGCTCAGATAGGAGACTATGACATGACTGATATCATTTTAGATCTAGGATCAGAAGTGAATGTCCTAACTAGGCAGACATGGGAACAAATGGGAAAACCTATGCTTGAATGGTCCCCTATACATTTGAGATCATCCAATCAACAAAGGATTGTGCCCTTGGGAAGATTCCCTAGTGTACCAGTGGATATAGATGGAGTCAATACCTTAGCAGATTTCAAGGTCATTGAAATAATTGATGATAGCAACCCCTATCCAGCCTTACTAGGAATTGAATGGGAAATAAACAATGATGCAGTAATCAACCTTAAGAAGAGACAGATGACTTTTGAAGGGAAAGTTTTGAGAGTCATAGTACCATTGGACCCTTCTCAAGGAGAAAGGTATACAGAGCCAGTCAAAGATGAAGATCAAGATGTTTTGGATCATATCTACAACATCACAGCTAAAGAAGACGACTATGTTAACCCTACTACTGAAGGAATAATGGATTGGCAGTGTGACAGTTCGTGCATGACAGACTCAGACAAAGGCTTAGAGAATTGGCAGAATAGACTTTATGAGGTACATGGACATCGATGTGCTAGAATTACCAAGTCTCTCAGATGGCTTGGCTCACAGACAAGAGTCTTTCCTACCTTTGATGGATTGACAGACCTAAGAGAATTTATTGTACAATTCTTAGAGCAAGTACTAGATTCACAGAAAATGAAAACTCTAGACTCAGCATTCAGAGCCACAACAGCCAGATGGTGGAATGGTCATAAAAAGTATATTCATAGTTGGAGATCTTGTCAAAAGTTTCTTTGCCTGAGATTCATGGATCAACCTCAGGAGGTGCAAAGCAGATTTGATGGTAAGACTAGCCCTCAGGAACATTTGGGGCAGTGCTATGAAGCATGGAAGTATGTACCTCGTGAAGAATGGGTACATAGGTTTGTGCACACTCTCGAACCTATAGCAAAGAACTAGTATGCGGAGGTTGAGCTTCGCCATGGTACTATAAGTTGGGATAGTCTTGTTGATAGTTTTGTGCTCACATTTTCTATTAATGAGGTTTTCCCTGCTTTGGACGTGGCTATTAGGTTGTTCCATACTAATGTGTTTGATGATAAAGAAATAGCCGAGTACCAACCTGATTGGAAAGAATAAAAATCCAATGTAGTAGAATGCTATAACCTCACAATTGACGAGGATGATGACCCGCGCAACATTAATATTCCTGAATCAGAAGGACACTGCAAAGTACATGGACCAGTAGTTGAAGCACCTGAAGTGACTCAGCCCTTGAAGACAAGGACAGTAAATATTGGATCAGAAGAAATGCCTAAGTATGCTACCATTGGAGATTATTGGGATGAAGAAATGATGAGCAGAGTGACTGAACTTCTCCATGAGTATCAGGACTTATTTCTGACGAAGTTTTTGGAAACAAAAGGTATCCTTGGTGATATAGGAGTGATAAAAATCCCTTTGAAAGTTGATGCGAAGCTTGTGAAGCAACGCCCTTATAGGCTGAACCCTAAGTATAAAGAAAAAGTCAGGATGGAGCTAGATAAGATGCTCGTTGCAGGAATCATTGAGGCTGTGGAAGATATTCTATCACGGGTCGAAGCTCAAAGCTCTGCCGAAGCTAGTGTCAGGAAGTGTCGAAGGTCCTTATTAGGGTGCAACCAAAATTACTGGTTGTGTCGAAGAAGGAAAGGTGCGTCAGAGCTTAAAATGTGACCATTGAAAAAAATCAAATTTGGCAGCGCCGGTAAGTTAACTGCATTAACTGCCTGTAATGATGAGATTTTGGGAAATCTAGCACTGTTTGGACAAGATATCTGTCATATTTGGTGTCTTCAATGCACAGTTATGGCATATTTGGTCGTTGGATTCTATAAGAAGACACCCAGGCCTGCGGAATTCGCATTACGCATTTTCTTGAGTTTTACAGTTCAGTCCATGTCAGCTGATCGCGAAGTCCAGGAATTGTTGGGAGAATTTGAATAGCGGGGTCTGCAGAACCTCATGAGCACCACACCTGCATCTGCACCTCACGAAGAGACTCCCCCAGCGCCGAATCAGCCAATGTAGACATGATCTACCAGGAAGAAGTTTAAGCCAGAAGTTCGCTCTAAGCGAAACGAAGACAGGCACAAGCCATTAGGAAAGACACCAAAAGAGCATGAGATGAATCCTTCTAGTACGGCCACGGTCCCATCTGAAGAGGATGAGAACGTTGCATCGTAACGTCCACCATATCTTTTTCCTGTTCGACCAGGAGTTCAGCCACCTCGGCAGAACGCCAAGTTCACATTACGCACCCCTTCGCTGCCACAGGGTGTGCAGTTGGTCAGGACAATGACAAGAAAAATAGACCACCTCAAGTACGCAGACCATGATACGAATGATCGTGGGAAATTTCCATAGTTCACACTTGGAACATACTTGCACTAAGTCCATTATCCAGAGACTAAAACGACATTGCTTGAAGTGAAACAGTGGGTTGCTGGCTTGGAGAAAGCTGGTTTGCTAAAGATGCTGAATGTCCCCCACTTTGGTCGCAGCACGTAGGTTACCGTAGTGGTCAAGAAGCTACTGGCATTGGTGCATGATGGGAACCTATGGATAGGAGACCAGAGAATTCCTATTAATGGAGAGTTAATTCATAGGATCACAGGCTTGCTGAAGGAAGGGCCTGATCCGAGGATTGAATTTGTTTCAAAACATGAAGATACGAAGCTGGCATAGAGCATGAAGGACCGCTTCGTCTTGACAAAAGGGAAGCGAGGATATCGAACCTCGACCATTCAGCACCAGAACATTCGCTTCACCGCAGAGCTCTTAGCATGCAAACTAATGCGGAAGTGCAGACCAAATGAAGTGTCTTCCATGATCATCAGTATTGCTGTGAACTGTGCCGAAGGCTACAGTTACAAATGGGCAGAGTACATTGCCAAAGAGTTCATCGAAGATGTCTACGATGCACAGGAGAAAGGTAGACCCTTTCACTACTCATGGTTTATAGTACTTATTGCACTGGTAGGATGGAAAGAACCTACCGAGGTGCAGTTTGTTGATGTGCCTCCGTAGATGCCTGGCATAGCAAAGTACGCATCTCTTTGGGTGTCACAGGATAAATCCTTACAGCAGATGACGAATGACGTGTTCACCTTCTATGCCCTGAATATTTCCTATGAGATCCTAAAAACGCAACGGCTCAGTAACGAGCTATTTTCTCAGTATGCGGGAGTGGCCAACTTCAAGGACGACATGCACAATGTCTTCATCCAGGCCCACACAGATGATAAACATGCATGCTAGAAGTTCCCATATGTGGTGACCCAAAAAGAAATCCTCATAGTAGTTCAGCAGTGGCCGGCTGAATGGATGGAGGATGCGGGGATAAAACCCAACATTCCAGTCCCTCCAGTCACCAATGTGGGCGTAGGCCCTAGTCAAACACAGTAGAATGACCCACTCGAAGAAAGCGAAGAACAAAGTGAGTCGCAGCAGAGTGAAGGTGACTAGGGTGAAGATAGCGAAGCTGATGAAGAAGAAGAAGAGTTGGTCAAGACCATATCAGACCCCAATCACCCAGACAAGCGCAAGTCGCCAGAGGCAGAGGAAGTGACTAAGCCTTAGCCCAGGAAGAAAGCTAAGGCGTCAAAGGGTAAGAATATCGTCGAAGAGCCTACTTTGATGATTAAGGAGCTTGATCAGGTGCTGAAAAAATCTACAGAGGCATTAACCAGAAAATGGAAAGAGTTTGCAGCTACGCACCTTGATGCACTCACTGGCGTAGCGTAGCGAGTTGCAGAAATTAAGACGCTAGCAGAAAAATCAGCAACTGGCGCTTCAGCAAGTAGTGCCCCAGTAAGCACGCAGCCAGACACAAGACAATGGCCAGCTAGAGATAACATAGGAAAAGTGCCAAGTGTAGCCCTCATAATAACTGATTCAGCGTCTCGCTCGCAGATGAGCATGACAGTTGGGATAGACTACACCAAGTTGTCTATGGCGGAGCTACATATTTTTCAGTTAGCAATCATGAATGAGATCCAGGAATGAGATAGCTACTCCCAAAGGAAGTTGGAGAGTACCACAAATCAAAGTGAGAGCCTCACAGCACAGTTGGATGCAGCTGAGTAGAAGAAGAGGGAAGCAGAAAGCAAGCAGGCCACACTGGCATGAGTATTGGATGAGGCGTGCCAAAGTCTCCCTGACTTCGACATGCAGGATGAAGAAGAACTAGAATGAAATATAGTCAAGTTGAAATACTATGCACAGCAGTCGCAGAGCTAGATAGAGAAGATGAAATCAAAGCATGAGGCTCATATTGCAGAGCTTCAACTTCGCATCACCCTGGAGAGTCCACCAGAGGTCAAGGAGCATTGTCGCAGAGATATTCAGGCGTCAGCAACAAAGATCTTAGATCTTGAGAGCAGTGCAGCAAAACTACTAGATGAAAGCGTCGAGGCCTCGGAAAACCTGTAGGACAATCCAAAAGTAGAGAAGATGCAAGAAACCATCAAGCAACGAAAGACGGAGCTGGATGCAGTGAAAGCGGAAATTAAGACTCTGCCTCCTATGCAGAAGATGCTCAAGGTAAATAAAAGCAATGAACTCCAGCACAAAATTGAGTCATGCAGAATGAAAGCAACATTGTTGGAAAATTCTATGCATCCCCTTATCAACGAGGCCTTGGAGTTGAGCATTGCTGCACACAGCCAGCTCAAAGTTCTAAAGGAGTATGATGCATTTGCACAGGAAAAGGCCAGTGAAGCATCAGCGGCAGCATTGCAGGAGTTGGTGGAGAAGGAGTAAGCAGCCGATGATATCATTCACGCCCTCAACAAACAATTTACTATCTTCGCCAACAAGATTATCCCACCAGATAAGCAGCAGAGTGTCCGGGGACGGGACACTGGTGAGTCTTAGGGACCTGTTGGGGCTCGACCTTCAAGGTCCTTAATTTTGGAAACTCCGTGATTTTGGTGCGAAGCTTGTAAGTGGAGTTGCGGTCCAAAATAGTATTAGGGGTGTCGGGGTTGGGTCGAAGCCCCTCTTTTTGTAAATAACCCATGGTTTGAACCCATGGTTTTTGGGGTTCCCATGGTTTAAGTCGATGGTTTTGTAATAGTGCACTTGTATAAATAGACACTTATCTAAAGAAGAGAGGTTAGGATTTTAACGATTATTTTATGAGGCCAATGTGATGCAAAGCTAAGGGTTTAAGGTTAAGTCCCAGCTGTGTGCGTGGACGACCTCTGCAGCTGAGTGCGCAGAGGGTTTTTGAAGGAAGTTTAAGTCCCAGCTGTGTCTGTGGATGACCTCTGCAGCTGAGTGCGCAGAGGGTTTTGTAAGAAAGGATCTGCAGATGAGTGCGCAGTTTTGGGAGATTGAGAAGATCTGCAGTTGAGTGCGTAGATCAAAACTATGATTTTGTAAAAAGTTGAATATAAACACAGTTCTGTGGACGTAGCCCCTACACTGGGGGTGAACCACGTATATCTTGTGTTGTGGTGGTTCTGTTGTTTTGTGCTGTTATGTTTTTATGCTTTCAATAAGTAGGTGAATGCTAGAGTAAGATAACTATTAAATATTAACTTCACTGTGAATTCCCAGTTAAAGGTTAAGCAAGTAACGTTCTTCTACCTAAACCGTGAAGCTTTTTAAGTGAATGTTGAAGCTCTTCTTTGTATAAATAATTGTTGTTAAGGCTAAAGGTACAGTAATATCCCTCTTCTACTTGCAGAAACCTGATTCTGCAGCACCCCATAGCTGTTTCGGGTGAGACTGCAACCTGTTTGTAGGTTGTTGCCGAAAGGGCCAACACTGTGGGTCTTTTTTTGGTGCGAAGTTAAGAGTATAAAACCCGGGTCTACCCTAAGACCAACACCAATCCATGATTTATTCAACATTTAAGTTACCTTCATACATAGGTACCTCCACTCTTGGTCTTCTACTGGCTTTCATCAGCATCTTTAAAACTTTGACTTCTTCAGGATATTATTATTCTTTGTTAGAGGATTCTTCTTCTTCATCATTGTTATCTGAATTTTATGAGTGGTTCTTCCTTTCCATAGCTTCTAGTATTTCTTCCACTCTTCTCATGTCTCGATGCATGTCTATCTCTACAGGTTGTCTTCCTCGACCACTTCCTACAGGAACCACATGCACTTGTCCTCCTCTTGGCGGCATATTTATCCATGATCTAATACCAAAACTGATTCCAAGTAAGATATTACGGTTCTAGTCCACTCAAAACCCAATCTAATCAGCAGAAAATATTTTGCTGATCTGTCATCCAACTCACCCAAGAAAACTCAAGCCTGGAACAAATTCTTTTGGATAAAAATTTTGCGCCTTCTCTTTGTTGTTAATCAACTTGCTATTTGAATCAGCGGAATATTTATTGACCATCGGATATGTGTCCCCACCATATAAATGACAGAATTCAAATATGATGAAGAATATTTCATAAATATTCTGTACACACCAAATTTTTTCCAAACCACGGAACTCCACCCAACGAAATCACTATGCACTGTCGATTTAATTTGACGATCAGTCTACACTGTTGATATCGATCCCATATTCCAGTGATCACCTCCGATTTCGCAAGATCGACCCTTCTTTATCTTCCATGTATTTTTTCTAGCGAAATCCTCTTTCAGCTGTTGATACTCTCCATCGTATGATATCGAGTCGTATCTGTCATTGGTTTAGGATTAATTTGGGTACTACTTCTAATTGTGAAATCCCTTTTCAACCGTTGATCTGTCCAATATGCATATCTTTAACTATGTGATTGAATTGATTAGCGGAAGGATCAATTCCTTTCCGCAATGCTCTACGCATAGACAATTTCAATCTCTTATATTTATATTAGATTTTGAAATACACACATACACATAGAGAGATTCAAATCAATACTTCTAGTGATTGAAACAAAGGTATAAATACTTAAAATTACTTGCAGAGTAAACTCTGTTCTTCATTGAACTTAACCAGAGTACAATTTGTTCTCACACAGGCTCTGCACTCTCCACTCCACACTCTCTCTTCACTCATACATTCATGCATCTATCTTTGTTGGCGCAAACCCAACCAACAAAACCCAGACGAGAGGGGTTCCCACTCTATCAACACTCGACTCACCACAATCTCCCTGGGCACTGGCCCAGACAAGTTTTACCCTGTCTAGTAACACCCGTGAAGAGGATGTAGTCTCACTCGAGATGTTCGAGGGAGAGCTGACGGAACCAAGTTTCTACCAAATAGAAGAGGACTATGGGAATCAACAATTGATCAACTTATTTATCAGATATAACTAGGGCTTAATCACTCATAACATCATTCATCATGATTTCCTCCATATATTGCATCATTCATTCATGGCATAAATAAATATATCAAAAAGAACCATATTGTTGCGCAAACAGATCTAAGACTTTGACACCATTGGCATAAGTAGTAAGCATTGCATCATGGATCCATGTCGCACAATCACTTCATGCTCATCATTGGAGTAAGAAAGAAGAAAAATATGGAAGAGATAAAAACATATAGCAAGAGATTGATTTAGATTAATATCCTTCTCATTATACTAACTCTGCATAATCAACTGTGGATTCAAAACAGATAGTAATCCAATCCTTAGTCTAGGTCTCCATGATTCAAATTACAATCGATGATTTTTACATTCACTATTATTCTTCTATTTATAGGATTTCGCCTTTACATTCATGGTCCACTTCTAACTAACTCCTAAATGATTCTACCAACTAATGACCAATATCCAAAAAATATGGTCAAAAACACAAAAAGTGACACAAAATATTCAAAAGTAGTCTATAGTCTTCCTTGGGTGCTATATTTATCTTGTGCGATGTCTCCTGGGCTTGCACAGCATCCGTGATGCTGTGCAACTAACTGATTCTCAACCCTTTTCCAAAAGGCCCCAAACATAGTCTTATGGCTTTCCCTCGAGCCACGTCAGCTGGACATGGTGTAATGGTTGATTTTGATCTTGAAGTCTTCGTACTGCTGAGAAATTTTTATTGCTTGTGCTTTGATTGTATTAGCAAGGTCTTGTCATGGAAGCAAATCCTACTTTAATGGGTGCTCCACCATCTTGGCATTTAATTCCTTCTTACCGTCCTACAGAGCCTGTAGCACAATGACTACTTTTACTAACAGTTGGGCTCCAATTTCTTGGAACTCGTCGAGCTAGTCCATGCACTTTTGCTACCTCTCCTGCACCTTGCTGACGTGTTGCTATAGTTCCCTAAGTTTTGATGACTGTTTGATCTAGAAAATTGGTGGCATATTCCACAATGCCATCTTCAATGTTTCCAACTATTCCTCAGCTTCCTGCAACTGCTTGGTTAGTTGCTCTAGATGTTCATCTTGGACGATACTACCCCAAAATTGTGTCATTGCTGCAACAATATTCTTAGTGTTCTGCTCCATTTCGTCGAACTGTGCCGCAATATCCTCGATGGAATCTTCCATTCTGTGACATGATTTGGTGGTGTATCTGGGTAGACCAGATCAGTAATATGGGCGTTATCCTATTGCAGCTGCATAATGATTGCCCTGAGTCATTTTCTCTTTTCCACAGCATCCAACTCTACGATGCTTTGAGGGATGTGTTGACAGGCCTCTGTAACGGCTTCTTCCACTTCACCATGAATAGAAAATAGTTGCACCTTTTCAATAACCAGGTGATGAGTCACTTTCTTCAATTTCATTATTTCTTTCGCCACCCTCACCTTGAGCTCCTCTTGTGCCTGCTTGAGTGCCGCAATTTCCTGCTCTTTGGCAGCCGTCAATGTTGCTTTTGCATAGCGTAAGTCCTCCACCTCTTTTCATAGTGCCTCCTCATTCACTTGTGACCAAAAGTACTAGTCGTCGATATCCTTTTGACGATCGGCCAACTCCTGGTTGGCGACTCACTGCATGTGTAGTATGGTCTATGTGGACAACTTGTTGATATCCTACGCAATATTCTATAGCTGTTGCAGTGAGGAATTCACATCCTCTTGTCTAGCATCAATTGCAGTCAGGGGAATCTAAACATTCCTGACCTGTGGCTCAGTGCTAATTGACATTGTGTCCTGCACAGTGACACTCTTCGGTGTTCTTCTTAACACAGCATCAATAGAATCCAACTTGGTGTGTACCTCAACAAAGCCTTCCTCATTTATTTAGTTGTCGTATTTGATGAATCTGTGACGACCTTTACCAGCCAGTGTAGCTACACTTCCATGGAATATCTAGTGTTGCTGCTCACCTCCTACTCAATGCCCTGCTTCATTATATTTTTCATGAGGTTGTGAGTTTCCTCTCGGTCTCTAGGGGTCACCGTCGATGAATCTTCATTAGAGTCATGCTGAATCTACTCTTTGCACACCGGATATTTAGGAGCATCCGCAAGTGGTCATGTTGATAGTTCCTCAGCGCTGACTGTTTCACGCCATTCTACTAGCCAATCCTAGACTTATGCCTCTAGTTCTACATCTGTCACTTTGTAGGGCATCAGGAGCCATTGTTTGTTAGGGTCATGCCACGCCTAGATATGAATGGTGTGCAACCCGATGGAAAACCACACAATCCGCTGATACTTGACTGCAGCTTCATCTGATAGATAGGGAACTTTTACTACTACTACCTTTCGCACCTCCCAATAGGCCCAAAAATGAATTGTGCAATCTTCTTATGGCGTAGGCTCCTCAACCCACCATAGATTTTGATATTGTGTGCCCTTACACACATTGATAGCTTCTACGTCCATATCTTGGTAATCCACCGGCTCCATCCATGCCACTAGTGTGATCAGGATCAGTATCCAACTATATGTGAAAGGTCTCACTCCATCCTGAACTGTGACCATGTCCTCCATTAATTGGTTCAACAAAAAGAGGGACCAGTTCATTTTTGCCCTTTTTTTTCATTCTTGCACACACGCAATCACCCCTAAAGTGCACTAGATGGGGTAGTTCTTTCCTACAATATTGTTGGAAAGAATATGTGCCCCAATGCGGACTACGCATTCATTAATATTGTCTATCCGATAGGCCCTCTCATCGCACTGGAAGTCAAACCTCTGTTTCACCCTTGTGGTGATCCATTTATCATTGTCCTGGCCTTTGAAATATTGCGATGGGTCTGGCCCATCCTTTGGAAATCCTGTCATATCTGAGATCATATCAATTGTAATTACCACTGGTGTGTCCATCCATAAGGTCCCTCCATGATAGCAGGCCAACAGTTTCTTGACGTAGGCATTTGCCTCATTTATCCGACCAAAGTGTGACATGTTAATGAGTCTTAGCAACCCAAATATCCAATCCTTGCACCCAAGGCTATGGGATGCGGATGATGGGTCCTCCTGGGACCAAAGGAAAAGATTTGTATGGCTCATTGGCCACATCCCTCAACAACAACAAAATTCATGGTCGTCATACTTCATCTTCATCAGGTTAGGGACAATTTCCATCTTGCACAGCATCCCCCTCAGTAGCGATGACATCCTGAGATGATATTTTTGGTCTTTGTTTAGCCATCGAGGCTGCGTACCAGGTCGGGTGGGAGAGACATAACCTGGAATGTTGTGGTTTGAGATGCCGTTTCATGTGGTAGATTCAACAGCCCCAGAACTTGATGGCCCCATCTACATAGTTCCTTCTCCTTGTGCTTTTGTCACTTCTGTGGTGTCGAAGGGTTTGGCTTCTGGCCCTTTCGCTTCCTCTTCGGAACTGATGACGACCCGACCGACATACTAAAAATATCCTCAATAATGGTTACTGGTCGGATGGGTGAGTACCTCTCACTTGAAATTTCTACTGCGTCGGGGTTACTCTACATCCCGCAACAATTTCCCCCAGTCATTAGACACTCTCACCTTCACTCTACAACTATCACAATTCACTCGCTAGCACTAGAACTCATTTTTTCTTCAACACTCTTTGCAACTCAACTTATCACAATGGTTCTTTCAACCTACGTTGAGTGCCTTCTTATAGCATCTAGTTGATCCATTCTTCATCATTACCAAATAAACCGCAGCCATCATGACCAAATCCTGCATTAACTTCCCGATTCTGCTGTCAATTTTATCAACCCAACGGCTGGATCCACCATCAATATGCGTCACTTCAACAAGCGTCATCAGTTAACTGTCTTAATTGTGCTTCATTTATTGTTGATTTGACTATGTCGCGACCCTACAACTGTCACAATAGAGCTTCCTAACTATGCTACTGAATCCCCTACTTGTGTATCCACTTCCTCCTAGTGTGCCCTTCCTCTGACTATCTATTCCTATTTTTTTCCTTTGTGCAGTGCCTTAAGCACTATGAGATTACAACCCTGTCCTATAGGGCTTTAGGTGGATGCCATTCTCTAGTTTTGGAAGAATCGCTCCATCTAATTGCTGTAATTGAATGGATCCCCCAAAATTAATAGAATTAACAAGATATGGACCCATCCAGTGCATCTGTAACTTACCTAGATGCTTCATGAACTTGATGTTATAGAGGAACACAAAATATCCTTGTTGAAGCTATTTTTTTTTATATGTCAATCATGCCAAGCCTTCTGTCGATCCTTCTTGTCACGCTTATCAAAACTTGTGATAAAGTGGTCTTCTTCAAGATGTATCAACTACACCACATGTTCTTCTAGCGCTGCTTCCTCATCCATGCCTGTCATGACAACAATGCGTAGACTGGGAACACTGTACTCCATAGGCATGACTGCCTCTTTCCTATATACCAATTTGAACGCTGTTTTCCCCATTAATCTCTTGAAGGTGGTGCGATATGCCCAAAATACTACTAGAATATTCAAATCCTGGTCATCTTGGTTAGTGTCACATACCTTTGTAAGTGCATTCTCCAATATCTTGTTGAACGCTTCTACAGTTCCATTTTCCTGTGAATGATATGGTGTAATTTTCTTATGTTGTATCCACAACTCCCCTTTTAGTGCTCATACTGTGCAGTTGATAATATGGCTACCTTCGTCGCTCATCAGTATCCTTGGGCATCCAAATCTCATCACAATGTTTTCAAACAGAAATCTTGCTGCTGTCACAGTGATGCAATCCACGACTGGTGTGGCCTCTGCCCATCGTGTCAAATAGTCTGTTGTTGTGATTAGGTACCATGCACCAGTTCACTTCCCTGGTGGGTTGAATGGCCCCACAAAATATACAACCCATTTATTAAAAGGTTGCAAAGTTACCTAGGGTAATAGAGGCATCTCATCCCTCCATGCTGGTTTTCTAGTGTGTTGATAAACATCACAGCTCCAAGCATTAATTTTCGTATCATTATGTAAAGTGGGCCACCAGATCCCTACATGAAGCACCTTCCAGGTTGTAGCATGACCGTCGTAGTGTCCCACAGTAACTCCTATGTGTGCTTCCTCCAGAATATACTCTTGTTCATGTGGTAGGACACATTGCCGCAAAATTTCATCTATTCCAAGATTATACAAGTGTCCACCAATCAATTGAAAATCAAAAGCTTTAACCACCAATTACTTCTTTTGGCTTGTTGAAAATTATTCCGATGCAACACCTGTCACCAAAAACTGGATTATCTGGTCATAATAATCATCTGCGATATCAACTCTGAATAGTTGTGCATCCGGCAGTCCCTCCTCGATGTTTGTTGGCTCTTCACCTGTCTCAATCCTGGATAAATGATCAGGGCCAGCATTCAACTGACCCGGATTCACAATTATTTCAAAATCAAACTCCTGAAAGAGAAGTAACCAGCGACATATCTTCCCCCTCAACACAAGCTTATTGACAAAGTACTTCAAAGCATAATGGTAAGTAAACATCTTGAAGTGACTTCCTAAAAGGCAATGACTAAACTTCTACAGTGCATATACCATCGCCAGGCCTTCTCACTCTGTGGACGTATAGTTTTTCTCAGCAAATGATAACTTCTTACTAGCGAAAGAGATCGGGTGATCCAGGTCTCCTTCTCCTGGTTGCGCGAGCACTACTCCCAGCGCAACAGATGATGCACCGACATGAACATGGAACTCCTTGTTCCAATATGGGAACACAAGTATTGGTGCTAAATCCATCTTGGCCTTCAGGGTGTCGAAGATTTCTTGACATTCTGGGCTCCATACAAATGCAACATCTTTCTTCAATAGTTTCTTCATGGGGGCAGTAATCGCAACATATCCTCTAATGAATTTGTGATAGTACCAAGTGTGCCCCAGGGTCTCTCGAAGCATTTTCATGTTTGTCATCGGTGGCAAGCTCAAAATGAGCGATATCTTCATGGGATCAATCAATAATCCTCTTGCACACAATGGGACCCAACAGTATCCCAAATGGTGCATAGAAAATACACTTCTTGGAGTTCAGCACAATTTGATGATGTTGACATCTTTTTAGCATCAATCGCAGGTTTTCCAAATGATCCTTGATTAGACCATACATTGTCTAATCATCCATATAAACTTGTAATAATTTTTGAATGAAATCTTTGAATGCGGCGACAACAACTCGAGAGAATACCACAGGTGCATTCTTCAACCCAAAAGGAATCACTGTGCATTGGAAGCATCCCCATTCAGTGACAAATGTTGTTTTATGTTGATCTTCCTTTGTGATTATTATCTGGTGATAACCAAAAAATCCAT
Organism: Pseudotsuga menziesii; assembly: GCA_001517045.1. Taxonomy (NCBI): domain Eukaryota; kingdom Viridiplantae; phylum Streptophyta; class Pinopsida; order Pinales; family Pinaceae; genus Pseudotsuga; species Pseudotsuga menziesii. The sequence goes on from LPNX010416720.1 coordinate 544,746, forward strand.
CTGTAAAAGAGTACATCTCCTAATTGCCTACTCCTTTGAGTACTTCATGTGTGAATGGTGTCGGAAATGGATCATGCATACATGCATCATTCATTTTTCTTATGTTGACATAGATTCGAACCTCACCAGTTTTCTTGTCTTGGACCACCATAGGACTGATCCATTCCAATTCTTCCACTGGCTCAATGATTCCAGCAACCAACATTTGGTCAAGCTCAGCGTTGACTATTTCTTTGTATCACGGATTCAGGTGATACGACCTCTATCTTACTGGCTTCAAATATGGATTTAACGGGATCTTCATCTCTCCTAGATCACCTAGTATCCCCTTCATTTCAGAAAAATTCATCAAAAAGAGATCCTGAAACTCATGCAGCAGATCTATGATCTTTTCCATGGTCTCTTCATCCCACTAGTCCCCAACACTTGAAAATTTTGGATTCTCCTCCATCCCAATGTTAACTTTTCTAATCTTTAGCAACTAATTCATAGGATCAAGTGGTATATCTGGTGCTATGACATCCCTACTCCCTTCTATTTCTAGAATATTGATATTCTGTAGCTCATCATCATCCTTAGGTTCTCCGGATACATTATAACATTCCATCATTGATTGCATATGGAAATGCGCATGTGGGTCCACGAGATATGCGACTGGCATGAGTTTTAATACCACATCTCGAATGATCTGAAGTGCATTGTTGACATCGGGATTAGAATTTGCAAAGGTAAATGTATGTGCAAAGCAAAACATCACCTCTTCCCAAGTGGTTATTTCTCTGCGCAACTCCGCTGATATATACCAGGACCTTGGCATTTTGTCTAAGGTGTGAACAAAGTCATGGACCCTTTCATCCTTCGGTCGTGATGCCCATAATGTTTGGCATTCCATCAAATGGTTGCTAGGGTTATTATTACCATCATACTTCTTATCATGATACACTTTTGTGTCATACAAACTGCCAATAACCGTTGACACTGCGCCCATCCAATAATTGTCTTTTTATGGGTCTCCCATGAGCATGCTGGAGTAGCCTTTAGTGCTTCCTCCATCGCCAACAAGAGCAATGGTTTTGAGACTTTTCCTTAAAAATCCATTAAGAACATGAAAATTCAAGGTAGCCCTTCATAAACTGGTAATTTTTCAATCTTAGTCGCGACATGGAATAGCGACTGCATGATCAATCCACACTTCCGGAATGACACCTCGTGCATGCAGTTTTGCCACTTTTCTAACGCATCCTCAAAATCAAAAGATGTAGAAATAGTGTTGCACCAACCAAGTTCTTCATCAGCGGGGGGTGGATGTAATCTTTAGAAATGTTGTAAGCATGATCCCATCCCTTGACAACTTCATCCTTCACTGGTTCAATATATCATCGTCCTTCATTCGGATCCATAGGAGCGATGACTCTGATATCTTGATTCTCAAATGTCATCATCCTCTTTTTGAATTTAATTACTACCATACTATATTTGGCCCATCCAATCCCCAAAAATGCAGGATAAGGACCTCCACCCTATACTACTTCAATCACATCGAAGTCGGCGTAGGTCTTCATGCCTTCAACATCCACAACTAGTTTCGACACGCATCTGATTGGTTGTACTTTAGCTTGATTATCCAATCGTAGTTGTACAAGGGACCAGCCCAACGTTGATCTTTCCATTTTCTTCCATGTCTGCTTTGTCAAAATATTCATATGAGAGCCTATATCCAGGATGACTGACTACTTCATAGTCCCCAATCTAAATGTTCATACGCATCTCCATGCCCGTCTTTTTCTTATCTAAAGAGTTCACCATGGAGTCCTACTTCTCCTTACCCAGGAGGTTCAACAAACTTTCAATCTCAGCCAAAGCATTAGGATCTATTGCCATTAACAAGAAACTTTCAAGGAAGTGTTGCAAGGTACCATGTTGTCGCGATAGTCCTTTCTCCAGTGAAGAATCAAAAGAAGAAGGAATTTCATAGACATGTGACTTACCAATATTTCTTCTAATCACATCCTGGGTTCAAAGAAATGTCTCCATTTTAGTAGTGATATCAAATAGTTCCTTCTTTTTCCCATCCAATCGTACCTATGGATGGGAAACATCCTCTCCTATAGTTTCTCCTGCGTGGGTGACAACAGCAATGCCAACGTCCTTTGTTCTGGGTTTCACCAAGATCGTCGCAACTGTCAACCCTTGGTTCTGGTTCAGTGGTGGATTCTAGTTCACTGGTGGATTCATTAATTGATTCATAGTTTAAGTTTGTAGTGGAACTTGATTTAGGGCCTGTTTCTGCAACTGATTATAGTTTTGTAGTTGATTCCATGTATGTAACTGGTTTTGATTCTACAACTAAGGAATGTTCTCGGCATTCCATCTTGTGATTAGTTGTGGGAATTTCTCAATAGTATGATCAATTATGGTGCAGTATGTACATGAACACTATAAGTGTGGGTAGTCCCTCTGGTAGTTTCCAAATACCCCACAATTGTAACACTGGATATATCTACGACACCATCCTCCTCCTCTTCCTTGGAATCCTCTATGAAATCCTCCCTGCTACCGATACTGCAGCTGAGCCATCTGTTGCGACGGGGGATTTGATTGCTACTAAAAATAGTGCACGGCTTGAACATACTACGGCTACGGCTGAGGCATCACCATTTGATTGTACTATGGTTGTGGTACCAACTGTGGTTGTAGCGCAAATTGTGGTTGCGGCTGTGATGGTATGAATTGCATCTGCGACAGTGGTGTATACTGTAGTTCAGGTTGAGAGTTTACCACCTGAGGATGCGGCTATGGTTGTTTTATTGTGCGATGTCATTCTTCATTCACAAAATATGAATCATATGTCCTTTCCTGAAGAAGATCATATGCGCAACAGTCTTTATCTTCATGCCCCACCGATCTAAATAATGAACAATATAGGTTTGTTGGATTCGACACCATCTTCTACGTATAGCTACATTCTTTGTGTTTGTGCCCAAAGACTTGACATATGCGACACCATGGTATGCTATCACAACTAAGTGTGTTCAGTGCCCCAGATAATAGATAATTCCAAAAGTCAGGGAAAGTGTCTTTGGTGTATCCGTCTGCATGAAAACGAATGCACCAAATATCTTTGCGATTCTCTTTCCATTTATTGATTTCTTGCAACTACAGCATCAAGTTCACCAACTATGCCTAAATTTGGTTCATACTAGCTGCATTCTCCCCAACTAGTGAAGCTTCAAACTTCATTGCGATCTCTAGAGCTTCACTCTTTGTCTTGATATTTTGTTGCATCAGTGGTTATTGGATATGAGGTACCAAAGATGCGATAAACCATTCTTTATGCTGAACAATGCTCATATAAAAAATGAATTGTGCCATCAATGTCTTAAATCTTTGATCAAAGTCCCAAACTGTCTCATTAGGAAACTGCTTAATCTCTTTCAACTTGGTAATATACTGTGCTTCAGATTTTGGTTTTCTGAATTCTTCAATTAGTCCCTTCCAAACTTCAGCCAATGTTTTTGCAGGTGTCCCCGTAGGAACTTGTATAAATTTCATGTACCAATCTTGCACATGACCCTATAGAGTAGTCACCAATTAGCCTTTCTTAATGTCGTCATCTATGGATTGTCTAATAGTCCATACAGCCTCGCAGAGAAAACATTATTTCTTGGTTTTTTCAATCACATTTCCATGAAACAAAGGTAACTTTGTTTCATCTCCCACCATCCTAGGCCTTCTTCCTATAGATGCTGGTCTACTACTAGAATGTTGCTGGCACATTGGGCAAGTCGACGTGGAACTTGTGTTTCTTCCTGAATTTAAATTAGTGCGAGGAGGCTGGGCACATTGCTACCGGGGTTTGATTTTACCATTGTTCAGGGTGTAGTCTAAATTTGCTCGTCCTCTTCATCACTGTAGGGTCACTTCGTCCCATGTGGTATTCCTTCGCGGTATTGCATTTTGATTGCAATAGGACCTTCCCCTATCCTCTTCCTCTTCTCTTGTCAACACCTTTCTCCTCCCCTCATAAAACCACATTCTTTCTTAGCTTCCCTCACAATCTCATCAAAACTTGCACCCATATACCCCTTATCTTCCCATTCATCTCCCCCTTTTAGTCATGGTATCCACAGCCTCCGCACACAGGAGTTCTACTACTCGACATGCATCTTCAGTATACCCTTTTCAGAGACAAGCATTTTAATTGACAATTGTAGTGATAATAAGAACCTACCTTTGGATCCGTTGAAAAATTCCCTTTCTGCTTCACTGTAGGACTTGGTAGTGTCGATTGCAAGCTTAGTGATATATCCTTTTGGAGTTAAGCTATCTGCTGTGGTACCCCAAGCCATAGGAATTTTTCTCTATAACAAAATTGGTGACTCTGCTGGGGACGTTCCTCGTTTTTCTTTGGGGGTTTGGGGGCACAATGTGCTTGATATTCTTGACTTGCTCTTTGTTTCTTCTTATTTCTATGTTGCATTTTATAGTATGTTCATCCATTGACACTCCCCTTTATTGGTTTGACCCTTGGCGTGGTTTCTACCACTGTCTTCTCTATATACGCAGGTTTTTGGCCAAAAGTCACGTACATACACGGATTTTTGGCCAAAAGTCACGTATACACATAGGTTTTTGGCCAAAATCCATGTATACATGTAGCTTTTTGGCCAAAAGTTGCGTGTATATGCAGCTGTTCTTTAAACAGTCACATACATCCTCCCTTTTGGTGAGTTTGATGTTGTGGGAAGTTCTTAGGTGGGTTGTGAGTGTGGTTGGGTCTTCCTTGGGTCTGATGTTGTCTGTTGGATGCTTCTTTTGTGACCAGAGACCACTTTTTCATTGATTTTTCTTTAAAAGTAGTTTTAGTCATTTATCCTTTTTGTTTTTCCATTAGTGCATTACTCCTTTTTGTCTCAGTGTCTTACTGGGTTTGTGTTTTATACTTGTTGTAGAGATTGAGAGTTTTAGATTACTTTTATTGCATTTTTCATTCTTTTATATTGAAAAATACAAAGTAGGTGCACTCTTAGTTGCATCTTAGATATGGATTTGAGGAGGTACTTGCATTGGATTTCTTGGATGAGAGTTGTATTTAGGATTTCAGATAGGAAGGATTGCATTGGCATTCGGAAAGGAATATATATTTATGCATCTCATGTAGTGACATACCCTATTTTTTATTCTACAAGATTGCACTTGGCATTGCTTGTTAGGTGTGCACTTTTATTTCACTGCTGAGTCTTCATATCATTAGTTGCATAGCCATTTCCCTTTGAGTAATTACAACCAATTAAAATCAACGCTTAATTAAAATGGATTACGCTATTTTCTTTTATAGGGTGCACCAACAAGACTAGGTTTTAGGGTCTTGGAATAGTTCATTGTGAGTAAATTCTCCAACACCACTAAATGAAACATGTATGTGTCTGTCCAAGTGAGAGTGTGAAATTCCTTGGTATAATTAGTGTTTCTTAGGATCGTCCTCTTACAAGGGAGTTAAGCACGAGGCAGTGTGAGCGGTTATTGATTAGGATGACCCCTAGTCATAACTAAGTAGTACTGAAGATATTTCCAGGATTGTATTCGTATCTGGGCTCTCTTTTGAGAGTTTCGGACTTTGCTACCCTGCCCATATGGTCAATCCCACCTACGACTGTCCGCCTAAGCATTGATTATATTGGGGTGAACTTAGTTGCCTTACCTAAGTTATCACAGGGGGTACTTGCAGAGGTTATTCTGTAGGTGTCCCGACCAGGTAGAGGTCGGACAACACAGTCGATTTGTGTGTTGAAGCTGAGGGCCACTATAATTGGTTACATACCTCTGCTTGTAGTGTATGGGAGTTTCGAGCCTCTCCTAGGCGAGACATACCTGCTACATTCGGGAGCCAACATATCCTCTCCTGGTTTGCTTGTGATTTGGCTGTATATTTTCTTAGGAGTGTGCTCTTTGTGCACTAGTTGGCCTTTGGGATCGTGGTTACTTGAGTATATTTATGCTCTCTTGAGTTCGGGTCCTTTTATTTTCGGCATGCTTGGTATTCTATCACCCGTCCTTGGCCCTAGTATGGACCCTGGTGTTAGACTTGGGGGCCTCATAGCCCCTTACCATGCTCATAGATTTGTGAATGGTCATATTCCATCCTCTACTCCATTTGTGGAGGATTTTTATTCCTTTTGCTTGGTCTTTACACCAGTGGTCACCCTCATGGGGGTGGTAGTCGATGTGTTAACGTTGGGTCTACACCTTACTTTCCTTTTTATGTCCCATCATTCACCTCATTGTTTCCTTTGGGTGCAGTTGTCATGATCATTCCTCCCTATATCCTATAGTTTGGATTCTTTATTGACTATTTTGGGTTGTTTTGGACTAATATGGTTGTCATGTAGGGTCCAATTTCTGTACACTCTCTCCAAGTTTTTGACCCGTTCGTGCCTATCATAGGTATTATGTCTGAACTGGCATATAGGTTAGGTTTCACCATCGTTTGCATTTTGCATTACCTTATGACCTTTTCATCATAACCGTAGGTACAAACCCATTCTATCTTGTCATGGAACCTTCTTGCTGTTTTAGAAGTGGCATGATTTGAATGGTAGAGCTTGACCTTACATGGGTACTCCAGTTAGCACCTTATTTTCATTTGGTTCCCATGCCAACAGTTTTGTCCTTTAGGGTGTGGGAGTCTGTTATATAGTATTGCCATGACATTTCACAAGAGCCTCATACTCCTCTTGATCTGTTGCTGGCCTATTTCTCCTAGACTCCCTTATGTCAAGTTGTAATTGCATTATCATGAGCTTTTCCTGCCTTATTGAGCCTTATGTCGGCTTCCCTGACTTTGAGTATCAGCCATATAGCCTGAGCTTGTCTCCTATCTAGCCACGTAGAGCCATTTTATATATCCTTTGCAGCTTGATTCCCTATTTTACCAGGAGGGAATGTTCCCCCGAGTGTCGCTATCCTACACATGTATCCTTGCATTGAGCATAGGTATGTTCCACTGCTTGGAACTAGTTTGTTTTCCTATTTGACACGCGTCTCCTCCTAGTTTGTAACTATAAAGCAATTTTATTCTTTTTCAAGCTTTTCAAATATTTGAAAAAGTCCAAAAAAAAAAGATTAAAAAACTAAAAAGCCGGACAAGGAAAGATGTTATCTTTGGCAGCAGTCGAGTCGTGTCACCTTCGAACGAAGCACTATATATCACATCTGTTGGTTGGGTTAATATTTTGACTTTAGGAGCTGTACTTGTTTATCTGATTTTATCTCCACCTATTGGTTAAGCTTCCAGTCCCTATGGAGCCTCTGTCGATGCCTCCTGTGTCGCAGAGATGTCCCAATTTTTCATATCGAGTCTATGCTACCTACATTCAGTCACCATTCACTGTTATGCTCTTGTTCAAAGGAAGTTGAAACCTGAGTTAGCCATTCCTCAGTTATCTTGACTTTGCATGTCGGCCATTCCCAGTACAGTTACTGCTTTGTGCACCTTATGATCGAGTTCTTTCACATTATACAGCTTTGCTGAGTACCTCGCGTTGGATGATGGGGGATGCCTTAATTCCCTCCTTCCAACGGATTTCATCCCATCGAATTCAGATCATTTATTCTGGGATAGGAATCTAGATTCATTTTCTAGTGCCTTGAGACTTGCAATCATCAGTGGCAGGTTCTCTCACCATTGACACTTCTTTGGGAATACATCAATGTCCCTTGATCGATGGATTATGTCAAGTGTTCAACTCAACACATTTATTCACACTTGTTAGTTTGCACTCTAGTACCTTGATTCCCATTTTCATTATCGGTGGGTGATCTCGCGTCTATTGACGGTATACATCAATGACAGGTAATTAGACGATGGACTACTATGTTCGACCTCGACACCTTTATTCACATAGTAGGACATGTACTCATAGTGGTTTGTGTGGAAGACCTTCCAGATTGGTAGCATCTCATATATGCTATCTACTTGAGGGTGAATCCATGGACCTGGGTAACACTTTTTGGCAAGCGAATTTTGGCAAAAACCAAAAAACATACCTCGGTCAAGGGTTTAACAAGCCCTCGATCGAGGTTTTAATATCTCGATCGAGGTTTTTTCTAGCCCTCGACCGAGGTTTTAATATCTCGACTAAGGTTTTTTCCAGCCCTCAACCAAGGTTTTTTCCAGCCCTCGGTCGAGGTATTTATTAACCCTCGGTCGTGGTATTAAACCCTCGACTGAGGGTTAATAAATACCTCGACCGAGGTGTTAACTTGGTCGAGGTATAGACCTCGGTCGAGGTAAATACCTCGACCGAGGTGCCTCTATCAAAAAACTATAAATAGAAGCGGCGGACCCATTTTGTAAATGAACATGATCATTACATAACTGAATTGTATTTAGTCGAGGAAGCACTAAATTATCAAAGACTACAAAATATATTCATTACACTTTGTTGAATCCTTCAACAACTCATGAAAACCTGAAAATGGAACTCTCCACAAAAAACTTTCCCTTCAAACATTAATGACACTCCCTGAAGTCCCTGATAGAAAACGAAATGGAGCCATTTTTGAGTAGTGGGATGCAACTGCAAGCAGTGAAATCTTTTAAATTTTGAAAATAGAACTCTCCACAAAAAAATTTCCTTGATCTCCATAAAAGTCTCTCCAAATCTCTTTTGTGGTTCGCTATTTTCAATATTTGAAAAGTTTTCACTGCTTGCAGTTTGCATCCCAC
>LPNX010416749.1:5654-80440 GCA_001517045.1 Pseudotsuga menziesii
TGACAGAGGTCAGGAGAGGTGTGTGTGAGTTGTGGTGAATGGACTTGACTACATGTGATGTGAGTGCAAGTCTGAAGGCAGTTATATGCCAAATGCATGCAAAATAAATTATCCATTCGGAGGCCCGCATAAGGTGTCATGGATGGATTTGACAGTTATATGCTGAAATAAAATGATGCACCCTCTAGGGAAATGGTCCAAGGTCCCGCGTGAGTTGCGGTAGGCAAGTGTGATGCAAGTACAGGTCTAGAGACACATCACAATGTGGTTCGTAAACTGAGGTAACTTCTGAGAAGTGGTCCCAAAAATTACTTGTTAATCATGAGACGATGGTCTCATTAGAAGGTAGAGGACGAAATCTAAGCCCAGAGGTGTGAGAGGTGTCTTGAACAGGTTCTGGGTGACTTTGGATTAGCAGCTAATGGTGCTGCCCCGGAATGGGAATCTCTAATTTATGGTAAAAACGTTGTAAAACAAAAAAGGAAAACCAAGCGACTCATTGGTGATGTTAAGAATAAAATCTCTTGAGGTAGAGCCCATTACGGGGGTTCTCCAAGAGTTGTCCATCAGAGTCAATAAGGGTGTATGCCCCTTTTCCGAGGCAACGGTGGACGACGTATGGGTCATACCACATTGACTCGAACTTGCCTTTGCCCAAATTGTCATTGGGTTGGTCATAGACCAGAACCATATGGGCCTTTTACCGTGTTTTTGTTGCTTCGATGGCTTGGAGGGTATATCAACAGTCTTCTATGGTTTTCTCAAGTTGGAGGAGTCGTTCTTCCAAAGCCGAAGTATTAGGGAGGAGTTCTACTGTGAGGCGAAGTGATGGGATCTGGAACTCTATAGGGAGTATTGATTCAACGCCATGTACTAGGCGGAAAGGGGTGAAATCGGTTGAATTTTTTGTGGATGTGTGATAATCCCATAGGGCGGAAAATAGCATGTGATGCTAGTTGGTTTTATGGTTTCCTACCATCCTTTGAAGCATTGTTTTAATGATTTTGTTGTCTGCTTCAACTTGGTCGTTTCCCTGCAAGTAGTAGGAAGATGAGTACTGGTGTTCAATTATCAACATGGTTGAAAGCTCAGTCCAAACAGTGTCTTCAAAGTGTTTACCATGATTTGAGACCAATTGTTTGGGAACACCAAATCGTGAAATGACATGGTTAATGAAGAAACGTGCCGCCATTTCACTTTTGTAATCAAATGTGGGCATGGACTTGGCCCACTTAGTGAAGTAATCAACTACCATAATGATGTATTTATGACCGTTGGCCGAGGCAGGGTTGATTTTCATGAAGTCGATTGCCCATTTTCAGAAGGCACCGACTATGACTATGGGGTGTAATGGTGTAGGGGGGGTTCTTGCCTTTGGGGCAAAGAACTGACAATTGCGGCAATGTTTGACTGCCTCTATGCAATCAACGAAGATAGAAGGCCAAAAGTAGCCATCCCATAGAATATTTTGGACGGTTGCCAGACCAGAAAGGTGGCCACTGTAGGCTCCACTATGACAGTAATTAAGGATTGTCTTGGCCTCGTCGTGGGTGAGGCAATGATGCAGGATGGTATCAATGCCTCGACGATATAGAACATCCCGAATTAGAAGGTGGCGAGCAGCTTGATGTCAGATGCATTGCTGTCTTCATGGTTTAAGTGAGTTGTGAACTTTTGTGTTCGTAAGTATAGCAGGATGTCTCCATACCATGGGTCCTCCGTGGATATGATGAATAAGAAATCATCAAGGAGGTCATCCTTGGGTGGTGGTGACATGGTTAATGGGGGTAGATCTATCATGAGCGCGGCCAATTCGAGTGCCTTTGTGCTTTTTGGGGAAACGAATTCTAAGTCAAATTCTTGGAGGACGACTACCCACTTGGCTATGCGGCCTTGTAGAAGGCGGCGGCTTAAGAGGTACCGCATTGGGTTGGAATCAACCACTACCTGGGTATGGTTTGCAATGATGTAGTGGCGCAACTTCTCAGCCAAGAAAACGACGGTGAGGTCCAATTTATCCTCATGTGAATATCATAATGGGGGACTTGTCAGCCTTTGGATGATGTAATAAATCACGTTCTCTTGGCGAGAATCATCTTCTTGGACCAAGACTTCAGCGATGGCATTCTCCGAGGCCGACACATAAAGAATAAAGTCTCAGGTGAAGTCTGGTGCCGAGAGTAATGGTGCAAAAACTAGGGCTTGTTTGAGTGCATCAAATGATTTCTATGCTTATTGATCCCAAACAAAGGAGATTTTTGTGCAGAGCAAGGGTATAAAACCATGGGATTTGGTCACATACTCTGGTACAAACCAGCGAAGGAAGTTGGCCTTGCCTTGGAGGCTCTACAGTTGGTGTCGAGTTTGTGGTGGGGGGAGATCAAGGATAGCTTGAACTTTGAGGGGGTCCACCGTTATCCCTTTGTTGGATACAATGAACCTGAGCAGAAGGCCTGTTGGGACACAAAAGACGCATTTTAGGGGATTTACGCAAATTTTGTACTTGCAGCAATGCAAGAAGACTTGTCGCAAGTCGTTTATATGTTGCGCTCATTTTGGTGATCGAGCGGTAAGGTTGTCTAGGTATATCAGTATGATATGGATTAAATCATGGAAGCAATATGTCATGGCACGCTAGAAGGCGGCTCCAATGTTCTTTAGACCAAAGGGAATTACTCGATAGGTGAATGTGCCCCATGGGGTTGTGAATGCCATCTTGTAACGATATTATTTTCGGATCTGAATTTGGTTATATTTGGAATAACCATCCATGAAGGAAAAGACCTCATGTCCGACGCATGCATCGATGATTTGATTGATGAAGGGTGTTGGGATGTTGTCTTTGGGGCACGCCCAATTTAGATCACGAAAGTCTATGTAAACGTGGATGGTACCCTATTTTTTATTCGTGGGAATGGGGTTTGAAGCCCAAGTGGTGTATGCAATGGGGTAAATGAAGCCGGCTGTGCACAACTTCTCTATTTCGGCTTTAACTGCAGCAGCTTTGAAGGGATGGATGGGTCCTTGCTTTTGGCGCACGGGGGCCACATTGGTCCAAGTGTTGATGTTGTGTTTCACAATGGATGGATCCAACCTGGGCATTTTAGTGTAGGACCATGCAAAGATGTCATGAAATTTGTGGAAGAGCACTTTGTAAGAAGCAAATTCTTCTCAAGAGCAAGATGCCCCCTACATGATTTCTTCAACAACCTCAAGATTGGTTGAGATGTTGATTTTGATGGTTGGTGAGATGTTGGTGATGTTTCCTTCTTCGAAGGCGTCTGGTGTCGGGATGGGATTATTGAACCAGTCGACTTTCCCATGAATGAAATCTTTTGCTAACATGGAAAACTAGTCAGACTGCGACACAAGTTCTTCAGGGAGGAAGAACGAGCGATGGTGCATGTCGTTCCATGGGTATTCTGAGATGGTTAAGGCTTCAAGTATCTCCTCATCATTGCGGAAGCAACAAAGAGACAGGTCTGATGAACTGTCAACGACGGTGGAGACAAGAGGGTCTGTAGAACTAGACATCATGTAAATGGACATGGTGTCTGGAGAAGGAGGTGGGGGGTGTACTTATTCGGTCAGAGTGATCTCAGATTCCAGGGCGTGTTGTCGGAGGTTGGCTAAGGCTGTTCAAAACTTGGACAAGTCCTGGCAGTGGTGAGAATAATGTCCATACAATCCGCAAAGGGTGCAAGCATGGTTTGTTCTCAATGACTTGTTTCTCACTATTGGCCTATTTGGGAGCTCAACCATGGGGAGGTTTTCTGTTGTATCCATGCCGTCCATGTGCGCATGGATTATGGGAATCTCAGGGCAGTTTTAAGTTGGATGGCCCTCTTCTTCATAGACGGTGCAAGGCGGGATCTGTCAAGGTTCAGCGGTAGCTTTCTCATTTTTTCCCTTGGCTATTTTGCGCTAGGGCAGTGTGGATGTGGGTGCGGTGGTAGGTTTTTGCGGGCCGGGTGGAGGATGAGATTCGACCGCAATGGGTTGCATGAGGGTTAAGACTACCTGGGGCATTGGGGGTTGGGTTGGTGGATCGAGGTACCACACAGGAATCCCCAATGTGAAATTGGGTAAGTTTAAGGTAGGCATTACTGGCTTACTCATGACACCCGGTGGGGAAAATAGGAAGGCAATTATGTGGAATGGGGAGGAGCCCAGATAACTCCCTGATGGTTGCATGTGGAGATGAGGTTGTGGTTGTGGTTGTGCTTAATGCTACGGTTATGGATGATGTTGCGGCTGCGGATGATGTTGCGGTTGCAGATGATGTTGCGGTTGTGGATGGTGTTGTGGTTGCAACTGGGGATGCGGCTGCACACAAATCTACAGTCTCATTTGGTGTCTGCGGTGGTGACACTAAGGGAAAATAATCCATCATTGTGGTATTGGAAAACAACCCAGGGCCCACATTCAACAATGGGGAGGCTAGTATGTTGTCAACCATGGTGTTGATCGTAGGGATAACATTGGCGGGTGTGGTTAGCCCTTGCGGATCAATGGTGTTGATCGTAGGGATAACATTGGCTGGTGCAGTTAACCCTTGCGGATCGTGATAAGTTAGTTGGTCAACCGTCATGATTTTCTCTTCATTGGGGAACATCATGAGACAAAAAAAATTGATGCTACAACTTTCATGGCGTACATATAACTTCTTCCGAGGAGAAGGTTATAGTCCAACTAAGCATTGACAACCTCCATTAGAGGAAATTTGGGATCTAAAATGGGCCTTATAAGAAAATGCGCCAACAACAAATTTTGTGAGTTGGAATTCAAGAACCAATAGAGTTTCAATAAAATGAGTCAACCATAATGCACCATAATGGCTGAATTGACATATTTGTCATAAAAGAAAACTAATTTTTTTGTTCATATTTTCGACATATCTCCTTGTGTTTTTACTGAAATTTCAAGAGGGAGAGCTTGTTGGATGCAGAATTTAATTCCGCATCCAAAGAGTACCCACACTGCATACTTTTGATGGACCTCGCTACCACAAAAACAAGAAATACTTGAAAAAACGTGATGATGATGTCATCATCACATTTTTCCAGATATTTCTTATTTTTGGAGTATCGAGGTTGGTCAAAAGTGTGCAGTGTGGGCACTCGTTGGATGTGGAATTAAATTCTGCATCCAAGGAGCTCTCCCGCTCAGAATTTGAGTAAAAACACAAGGAGATATGTCAAAAGTACGAATAAAAAAAGTAGTTTTTTTCATTCTTCCTCCAAAATTAATAACTATTATTTTATTATTTTAACTATTATTTTATTATTTTCCTTAGGAGGCCCATTTTAGACCTCAAATTTCCTCTAATGTATGTCAATAAGTACTATTTTCGTGTCTAATCTGATGGGGACATGAGGGAGGATTCCTTGGGCTTTAGTGCGATGGCCATCATAAGCCCGCAGAGTAGTAGAGGACGGTTGCAGAATTGGGGATCCAAGCTTATGCCAGACTAAGGTAGACATAATGCACATGGATGCCCCCTTGTCCACTATGCACCGGTGCACAACCAAATTTCGAATGGATACTAGGATTTGGAAGGCAATGGTTGATGGCATCTGCGGTTCTCCGTTCTCTGTGTCGAATGTGATCAACTTGTAATCAGAGGGGTCTATAACACCAAGGGCAGCTAGTAAGGCTTTCTGCTGTGTTGGGAAGTTTTGAGTACCTCCAGAGTGGACATGGCCATAGGTGTTTGGGCCAAGTCATCCATGATGATGTAGCTTACAACATCTCTAGTTGTGACATTGTTGGCAACCTGCCGTATGGGGGGGCGCAGAAGAAAAGGGGGTAATTGAAGAGGTGCATTGGAAGTTTTGGATGTGGATGTCACTAATGGGTTAGCAGGTTTGGTGTTAGTGCCGTATTGATTTTGTCTAGTCTATAAATTGACCTCTTCAGTTGTCATGGCTAGCAGGTGATGAACACATGTTTCTGTTGTCGGAGGTGCCCCTGGGGCATTGGGATTGGGTTGGGGAGCGGGTGCAGTTGCTACCAGTTCTTGGACTGGTAATGGGTTTTGGAACACCATGGGTGGAGGTCCTGGTGGTGTTGGGTTGGGTTGAGCTGGTGTTTCCATATTGGTAGCATGCTGAACCTTGTTGTGAATGGCCTGCTTAGTGCGCCCCATGAAAGAGCATTCATGTATAGTGCCCGTAGACCTCACACAACTTGAATGGATGATTTGTGTGCAATGGAGCGTTGTGTCTAGATGCGTTTGATTGCTGAGGATTTTGGGCTGGCCGGTTTTCCCAGGAATTGTTGGGAGGGTTTGGTTGTTAACCGCCTCCCTGCGGTTGGTTGTTTCCTTGGTTATTTCTGGCTTTCCCTTGTTTGTTATTGGGGGCTGGTTGGTTGGGACAGTTTTACTGTACAAACACTTGTCCCAAGGGAGCAAGCAGAGTTGGGGCAGGGGTTTGGGTGGCTTGCACTGGTGGTGAATAGTATACTTGGGGAGATGGGGGTGCTAAAAATGTGGGAATCTGTCCCACATATTGTTGTGTTGACCAAGTAGGTGTATGGGTCTGCTGTTGTGGCATAGGTTGTGTGTAAGAAGTTGTAGCTCCATACTGGGACATCATTCTTGCATAGTCCGATGTTTGGTTTGAGTAGGCAACAGTAGGGGTGTTTCTTGGTTGTGGTAGCATCGCAGGGGGTGTCAGATGGTGCTAAGCTTGGTGGGAGATATAACCTATGATGCCATCTATAGCATGGGATGCCCCCGGTGCATCCCGGTAGGAAGTGCCTGAACGGGGAACGTCTGGAATGACAGTGTAGAGGTATCCAGGCTGTATGTAAATGAGGCCAAACTACTGGGCCTTCAAGATGGCCTCTTCCTCTGTCTCGGGACATTCGTAGGCGACGTCCTTGGTTATAGCTGGCAGTGAGGTTTTCAAGAACCAGTCCAGGAAGATCCTATCATCAAGCTTTATCTTGCACACACTGCGATGTCGCCTCCACTCATGGATGTTGTCGGTGATGTGGGTCACAGTGTTTTGGTGGCAAGATAGTAATATTTCCACTCCTTCGTCATATCTGACAGGGAGATGGAAATATTGCAGGAACATGAATGTGAAGGAGTTGAATTCTGGGTATTTTTCTTGTGGATGCTCGATGCACCATTTGGATGCAGCACCTATGAGGGTGCGTTGGAACAGTCTGAGTCTAATTGAATCATCTACGATGATGTTTGATGAGCACCATAGGTGAAACATCATTATGTGGTATTGGGGGCACTCCCTTGCCTTCCCTTCAAACTTGGGGATGTATGAGGAGTTTGGTAGGCATGGGAGGCCAAAATTTTTGATGGTAGATGGGGTCATTTGTTAACCTATCCAAGTCAGGTAGGTTGAGGCATGCCATGAAAGGAAGGTTTGACCCAAGGTTGATGTGTGATGGAGCAGGGATGGTGGTGGGGTTCGCAGGAACATGATGTACATGCATGACTGGGGTTACTTGTGGTCCAGTTGTGGACAGGCCATTGGCCCCATGTATGACAGGAGGGACAGTGTAGGTGGAAGGGACACTACCCCAGTGCAGGCCAAGTGGGACAGTGTGAGTGGACGGGACACTGCCCCCAGGCCTGACAGGTGGGACAGTTTGACTGGTCAGTATGGGTGGTGGTAGTTGACTTATGACAATTTGCATGACATGGCTAGGGCCACCAGCAGGGGTGTTGGTGGTGGTGTGGGGTATGGACGTGGGTCCACTGCCGATCACCAAGCCAGAAAATGGATCCGAGTTTGCACCGACCATGGGGCTAGATGGTGCAGTGTGTAGATCTGGCTCAGACTGGTATGATTCTAAGTCTGAATCAGAGGTTGTGTGGCCTTCTAATGGTGTAGATGATCATCAAGAATGGTCTCGACGGTGTTGGTTCAAGGACCCAAACTGTGGTGGATCGCCCCTCAGGCATGAGGAAGAGTGTGGGGGATCATTTGTGTCTGGTTGGTGGGCCTGGTGGTGAAATATGGTAGTGATGTTTTGGACCCCGGTTTTAATGGATTCCTATTGGTTGTTAGGTGGTCACTTGGCCACCATGACTGCCAGGAGACTGCACTTGTCTTTTTCCTCGAAGGAGTGCTAGTCAATTGGTGGGGGTCGTTTCCTGTTTCGCTTCACAATTCCTCTCAATGGCCAGCTACTTTGGGGTTCCTGTGGTACTCCTCAGAATGAATTTCTGGGCTGATCCCAAGTACTTTTCACTATTAAGGCATTCAAGGACTTATGTCCTCAAGGACTATAAGTGTTTGAATTAGTGTAAATTATAAATTTTAATGGCTAGGTCAGTGTCATGAACTGAGTTTGGTTGTTTTATGTGGTATGATTTGTGTGCATGTCCATTGTATTTCTGTTATATTTGGTGGCTGCTTGTATGGTTTATGAATATTCCACAGAGATCACTTATAACATGGTTAAGTTGTTTTATGAAAGAAGTAAATTGTGAACTATGGTAGCCTGACTAGGTGACTCGCTTACACTTGTATTTCTCTTCAACCAGGAAAGAGTGTTGGGCTCTCAATACAATGGGACTAAGCCCATCCATAGATCCTCAGGTCACTCTCCAAGTGCAAGGTCAGTCAACAGGGAGGACGTGAACGCTGTGAGGCCCCATGGGCCTACCACCCCCTCTACCTTCCAAGTCACCCTTTTTTAGTGGTTTTGAAAAATTACAGATGAAGTGCCTATTACTATACGAGCTTCACCCTTCGTCTTATCCCAGAATACCCCGAAGGATGATGAATGGGTAGAGGAGGAAGGGCTAGGCAAGTTGTTAATTTTCAATTAAGAATTGAAACTTAACCTACGGTAATTTTATTCAAGCCTTAAGAAGATTCATTAAACCATTAACCAGTTAAATTGTAATAGTGATTTACACAACTTGAAATAAAATAAACACATATGGCTAGACAGAGGCGGCTGAGCCGCACTGCCAGTCCAGATAACTTTAAAAACTGAATCTGAGAGATAGATCGCTCTTTTCGGGGAAAATGTGGCGAGGGGGTCGCCAAAGTTTCCCCAAATCAAGCGAGGGGGTCGCTCAGAAACTGCAGACATGAGCGATCTGCTCTCTGAGAGGAGGTTGCACCTTTCGAGCCAAACAGAGCGACATGGTCGCCTATTTTATCCCAATAAGTGCAACTTGGTACGAAAATAGAAATTTTTTTTAGCCCGAGAGCAGGGGATGGCTGACATTAACTTGTATTGTGGCCAAATGTGCTTGGTTTGGGCTTAAGGAGGCTTGGCTACGAATAAAAATGTAGAAAAAGACAGATCTAAACTAGATTGAGCAAAATTAAAACTAGGGTAAATAAAAAACTGAAATATAAAAATTAAATCCAAGGATCCTATGGGATCAACCTTGTATGGTTGCCAATTCTGTAGTAGGGCTTTCACCCTAGCTATAGGAAGGAACAACTACCTTCCGTCTATAAGACGGAATGGTAGAGTTCCTATGAATGTGGAAGAAAAACCTGCAAACAAGATTAGGGCCAAGCTGTAGAAACCCTGCAAGAAACTATTGGAAAACTAAGACATAGCTGCAAGAAATCAATGGAAACCTGCAACAAAGCATGAGCAACAAACCTGCAAGCAAAATATGTTAGAAAAATACAATATAAATGAAACAAAACACAAGTATACCTTCTCTGGGTGGAAATGGGCAACCATGCCCTAGCTTTGGGAGCACCTCTCAATGGGATGGAAGCTTTGGCTTATGGAGCAATGGAGGAGAGGGAGGGTGAACCGCTTGAGAGGCAAAGGGTATCAAGGCACTCACATGGGAAGCATAACGTTAGGGAGAGAAGGAGTGTTTTGAGAGTGATCCCCACCCCTCTATTTATAGCTTTTTAGGATTTTAAGCCCCTGGTCAGGGCATTAGCCCTTTTCTTGGGCTTTTAGACCCTTTCACCCAATTCTTAGCTCCTTTGGGGGTTTTAAGCTCCTTTAAGGGGTTTTATCCCCTTTTTGGAGTTTTTAGCCCCTATGAGAGCTATTTTGGCTCTTTTTAGGGATTTTAAGCCCTTTTCATATTTTTGAGCCTTTCTGAGGGTGTGGGGGTCAAATGAGGGTTGCGCATGGATGTCTTTAGGTGGTGTAGGTCATGTAGAGATTACTGAGGGATTTTTTGGGTTAACAAGAACTATGCAACTCACAATTTAGAACTAGCATCCATTGTACACACCCTCAAGATCTGGAGTCATTACGTGCTAAGAAGAAGATTTGATTTAGAATAGATCACATGAACGTAAAGTATTTGTTTGATAAGGAAAACTAGATAGTTGATTTTTTTTTGTGTAAGTTTCATTTTGAAATCAAACATGTAAAAGGAAAAGAGAACAAGGTTGTAGATGCTCTTAGTAGAAAATGTCATGTAGTAGCCTTTAGTATGTGCAAATCAGATTTAAGAACAAGAGTTCTCGAAGCCCAAATTAAGGATGAGACTTACCTTCAAGTAAAAGAGAAATTGCAAGAGGGAAAATTAAATGAAAAGTGTGAAGGATTTTATATTTTGTGGACATGTACTAGTCATCCATGGAAAAATGTAAAAACAATGCAAATATTTATAATGCAAATATAAGTCTTACAAATGGCTATGGAGGCAACTAAAATGAGGGGTTGTGTTTATACACTAGGGATAGGAGAGGGGTGCGTTGGATTAAATCCTTTGTTTCCAAGTATCATCATGAGAACCCATGGTAAGCAACCACCCATGCTAACTTCCTTGTTGATCTTTAATTATGTTGTAAGAAGACTGTGAGAAATCATCTCATGAGTTTAATGGAGCATGGTTTGAACCCGAGAATTTGTATGGTTGAGTATGGAATTAGTTGTTTGTACCCAAAATTCAATTACCCTTATGGGGATTTGTTTCCTTTCATTCCCATTCCATGGTTGGGTAATAGAACTCGGAATTTTTCAGCAAGCTATGCATTCCCAACAATGAAGCAGAAATCGTAACCAAAAGAGAGGCCACATTTTAGAGTGTCAAAAATTCCCCAAAATATATGTGGGTTGCAAAATCTAGTGAGGGGTCCATAGATATCAACCCTAGGGAAAATTTGAGTGTTAAAAACCCAAAAATCCATGAGAAAACCTAGATTTGGGAGCTTGGAAATTGAATTTCATGGTTGAAATTTGTGTGGTAATAAATTAGAGAATTCAAGAGAAAACCGAGGTTAGAGAGAGATGAGAGGTTTGAATTGCGTGATAAACCCAGTGAAAGCAAGAAATATCTGAAGGTTTAGCAGCTTGAAACTTTCTATGGCCACTTTGCATAGCACTAAAGGGAAGGGGGCACCTGAGGGGTTGTGTAGTAGAGAAGGGGACCTTTCTTGTGTTGGGTATGGTAGATAATGTGAGTGGCAAAGTTGGTTGAAGCCAATTGAGATGTATGTAGCTCTATTGTTGAGCTCACTAGCTTAGTATTATCCTTCTTTGTCTCTATGCATGCTTGATAAGCCCAACCGATACGTTCATTTGACTTGAGAGTTGAATGTGTGTGGTTGTGAGTGATCCTGAGTAGTTCCTCCTTAGTGGATACATAGGCCAACTCAAGGGTGGCCTCTCAACATAGAGGATAAAGTGATGAACAAAGTGTCTACATTTCTCTTCCATATTCAGTTGCATGGGAAACTTCACTAAAAAGATAAGTATTTGCTTGTTAATTTAGTGTTGTATTTCAATGTGCAATAATTTTAATTATCAGGCATGTGATATTTATGTTGGTATATGCATGTCGTGTCTGGATAGAATTATTCCTGATGTGTTTTGAATTGTGTATCTGTATATAGATTTCATGTTTATAAATCGTATTATGTTTGTGGGGTGAAATTTAGAACCCCATAAATTGTTCATGTCCCTTTTGTTGATTGGATTGATGGATGGGGATGTGACAACACCAAGCTAACCAAGTCACTACCTTCACCCTCAAACCCATGGAAAGATATAGGTAGTCAACAGGATAATTGTGTTTATCTTGAGAATGTGCATGTAATATCCCAAATACTGATATTTTCTAATTCTAAGCAAAATTACTAAAATTGTCGGGTATGCAAACTGCCATGCAAAATTTCCCTATATTATAGCTGAATTTAGGGTTAGGGTTTGCAGGATAGAATGTAACACTTACCACTGATAAGCCAGTTGAAATACTCTTTAGAGAATATGCATACATCAAGAGCCAATCTGGTGATGAACTGGTGCTTTCTGCCTCCGGTGATACCCCAATAGCATAAACCCAAGATCAGCTAAGGGTGACATTTTCAGTGAAGGAGGTGTTTGTTGAAGCTAAGAATTTGCAAGAGTGGTAGTCTTCCTATGCTGGAGAGGATGCCTGACACATGCGGAAGTTCTGAAACCTCTAAGCAGGCTAATGAATTGATCTAAAGGTTTAGCTGCTCGCACCCCCCTGATCCCCAAATTGTTGAGAACCATTCCAGACGAGCAAGACAGGATCTGATAATCACTGGGTGTTAGAGGATAATACTGATGATGAGAATGGTGTTGGTATTCTGAAGATAAACTGAGATATGAGGACCCAGGGAATTATTTGGGGTTTTCCTAGCTAAAAAGCCCCCTACTGCACACAATCTCTGATGGATACTGGATGAATAAGTTGAAGAGCGGATGGTGAACTTGGATGAGACTAGGGCAAATATCTCACTGCTGAAATCCCGTTAGCTGAAGACGTTGTCTTCAACCCCAACTGTTGTGGCCACACGTTGTGCTGCTACTCAAGAGCTCCAAAATCAACACTAATCATAAAGTATCTCTTTAGGCTCCCTCATCCTTCTTAAATAGATCCTTATGCGCTTTTAGGGTTCACATTAGAGAGAATTTGAGGTCAAAAATGGGCCTCAAAAGGACCAAAATGTACTATAAAAATCAACCAATTACATTCTAGTAGATGACATCATCCCCCATGGTTGAGGTGGCATTGCATGAGTTAAGAATGCTTATTTGTCACATTTTCTATGGTGGATGAAAACTCATAGTTAACCAAAGTAGTGGTACAAGTACTTTTAAGGAATAAAGTGAAGTACTCACAATAAAAGTCATTTCACACTTTCTCATAAAATAATATTATTGTTATTTTCAAGTAAAGTACTCACAATTCGCTTTCTCATAAAATAATATTATTGTCATTTTCAAGTAAAGTACTCATAATTCATAAAAATGTATTTTCACATTTTTTTATAAAATAATATATTGTCATTTTCATGTTTTTTAATTTTAAATTATATATTCACTCAATTGTATTTAATATCATAATGGCAAACTAATATATATCTATAATCTTGTACTTTTAAAATAAATTAAATTCATGAATGATATTTATATGAAAAAAATATGTTTATGCATATAAATTAAATTCATTTTTGTTTAATTTTATTTACAAGTTCAAAACAAATAAATGCTAAAGGACAATAAATTTTTGAGAATTTACAATGAATCTTAGTCACATCATTGTAGAGTTATTTTATTAATTTTATTTATAGTCAATTGAGAAAAGTAACTCAACCATGGTTATTTATATTGTGCATAAAAAGTAGTGTAGGAGGTGAGTTGTCATATATACCTACCCCATAAAACCCCTAACTCATAATATTTTAATATATCTTATATTTTTGTAGTACATCTCTTAGGAGGCCCATTTTTTACCTCAAATTCTCTCTAATGCATGTCACTTTTAGGGTTTGTGCTTTTACGTTTGTATGCATGCGATTCTAATTTGATGTTGAATTTTAAGCCTAAAGAGAAAATGCTTCTTTTAGCCTACTGTTGACTTTAGTACTGAATGTGTGTCTTGAGTTGTTCTAAGTACCAAATGTACTCAGTCAATCCCCTCTTATGTAGTACTCGCTCGAACCTATGGGGGATTAAGTAGGTTAGCGAGTGTTTTGTTGCCTAATCAAACGAGGACATTACAATGAAAATCTAAACATCAATGCACATGGGATGAGAATCAACTTTATGTTCATCATGGCTACAACATAGCCCTTCATAGCTCTATTAGTTATAGACCATTTTAGGGTTTCATGGAGTTCCATATTATAGCCCCAATTGACATAGCATTGGCATTTGCATATACATATGAAGAATCATCACATGCTTAGAGTAGGTTTGATCATGCAACAAAGTTTTTGGATGGATCTAGCACACCAAACAAAATATTTGTGATATTTTGCATAAAGTCAATGACAAGTACAAGTAGCACCAAGATCAACATCAGGTTTCACACATGCTTCAAGTGGGAGATAGAGTAGGGTCACAACTACATAAAGATGTGGATAAGGGCATCCCACTCCAATAAGGGCCTTACACCATCACCAATGATGTGGATAATTTTTTTTTGAATTAAGTACTCCCTATCACATGGCTTGCACACTATATTTAATGTGGTGTTTCTTCAACCATACTTTCTACTTCTCTTGGACACCTCAAAAGTGATCAAGAACTTGGCCCTTATAGAACTCAACTCCAACTACACTCACCAAGCAATAATAGATTGCATTATGGACACCAAGATGAAGGGAATCTATTGGCAAAACATTCAACTATATCAAGTCATCAAAGTGGATCAAGAGGCTCACCATGAGTCAAATTCAACAAAAGTTTCTCCATCTAATGGAGAGAAAGTTGATGCAATGGGGGCCATTGCTTCAAAAAAGGGGGGATGACTAATCTAGGTGGATACTAGTGGCCACCCACATCTTCTGTTGGTTCATAATAGTTCTACATCTTGTAGTTTTACTTTAGTTTTTTCCAGGTCCCGAAATTTCGACGCATTTTTCAAGCATTTCGCTTGCAATTTTTGGTATTTGATGTAGGCCACAGAGAATTGTATCAATGACTTATCAAACTCATAGGGCTTGAGTTAATATTTACAGTGCTCCAAGAAATACCCTAAACAAAGTTTATGTGCAAAATTTGTTCCCTCGAGAAGTTAACATACCAACTAACCTCCTCAAGACCTCCATTTCTTTTGCCACGCCATTTCCTAGGGTTAGGTTTTTCCTTTTTAGAGCTTTTGCATCCTCAAGGATCGCATTGTATATTAAAAGTAATGTTTGGAACCTAGTAATGTTTTCGTGTAGATGCACATTACAGACACATCTATCTTCAAAGATAAGCTACTGCCACTCTAATTAGTTTGTATTGCTTTGCATCTTATAGTGATTTTCCATTTTCATTCATTAATAGAAGTTTGGTTTTGATTGTACTATTATGCTCTCTGCAATATCTATCTTTCCATTTATATTTATGCCTTGATTTCATCTTTATAAATTATCCATATTATCAAATGCAATACTTGGGTTTTGAGGGCATGCCAAACCACTAAACAGTAAAAGATGATTGATTTTGATAATGAAACATTGGATAGTTTTGCTCACTTATCAAACATCTTTGGCATAATCATATTTATACCACAAATGCATTTTACCTTTTAAACACTTGTCGCAAGAAAAATATATATTAGAGTTCGAAGTTTGAGCAATATGCACATAAAATTTGAATTTTATCAACATAAGATCTTTTCCATCATTTTTCAACAAACACATGTTATCATTGACTAGTGATCCCTTCATTTTAATGACTAAAAGAAAATCTAAACTTATAAAGAAGAAAAAAAAACTTTATTTTTCACACTACAAAGAGGATCTATTTATTTTTAACACTACTATTTGTGAGTATACTGCACATTTTTATATGGTTGGAATTTTTTTAAAGCACATCAAAACTTCTCAACTTAATAATTTTAAGAGATTTATCCATAAACCCTATGGAGATATAATCATTATTTGACATGTTATCCCTTGAATATAAAACAATAAACAAATTTATAACCACAGGTTTGTTTGTTATCTCAATTCTCATAATATTTTCATCTTCTTTCAAGAAAGAATTTAAAAAGAAAAATCCAATGGTCCATCTCAACATTTGAATATCAAAGGTGTACTCAAAAGATTCTTTTCTAACATGTTATAAAAGAAAACAAACAAAAACCTCCATGTCCAAACACAAACTCAAAAATACATACACTAAATTATTCTTCTCATGAAAATAAATAAATTCATTCTTTAAATTACTTTTGGAAAGAACTAATTAAGAGTCAATTATAAAACACCAAGAGAATGTAAAATATTATTTTATTACATTGAAGACATTTGATATAAAACACAAGTTTTACATTAGATTATAACGGCTATTGGAGCATTGTAACACCCCCTCTCAAGGCTACAATATCAAAAATTACAACAAAAACTTAAAAGTATTATTAAAATAGCTTCTTTCATCTATAGATATGGAACGCAGAGGTACTTCACCATGCTATCTATTCAACAAAAACATAAAATTAAAAACTATTATTTAAACACCTTCTCTCATCTATAGATATGCGTCTATAGATATGGAACGCAGAGGTACTTCATCATGCTATCTATTCACCCTTGTAAGGGTAGAATTCTCAAACTTCCGAATCTTCTAAATTATCCGATTTTCTTGATTTCTAAAATTATCAAATTATTGTGAATTCCCAAATTCTCAAACTCTTGAATTATTTAGATTCTTGAATTACATGAACAACAATCGATGTGGACTTAAACCTTCTTTTATTCCTTTACGTCTTGAAAATTCAACAACTCGAAATAGAAATTCACAATCAGGTTTTGTCACCTTCATTCATTGCCTTTGATTCATTGAAGTTAGCAGCGATTTTCACTTAAAAAGTAAATACTTCATAAACTCATCAAAATCTCAACTTATTCTTTGAACTAATAAATTCTATGTATAATCTTTCATCATTATGAACGATAATTCTTTTTTGTTTGGAAATAAAGAGAATATATAATAATAAAATGTGTTTCATCCGGCTCTTTTTCATCAAGAAAATAAGTCCACTTTCAAGAAGTAAACATTTTATCTCCAACCTCTTTTCTTTCAAATATTAAAAAAAATTGAATGGTATAGATATCTCTACTTCTTTCCTTATATGGATTCATATTTCTCTATCACTTTGTACTATGGATTTCTGTGTTCTTTCTATTCTCAATGGCGGTTGTATGATAAGTCGAGCTTTTCTCTTTGCGATACTCGTGGATGATGGCTTTGATTGACACTCTCAAATATTGCACAACACTTTCTTATTTGGCAGTTGGCATTTAGCTTTATGTATTGGATGCACAAATTATGGAAGATTAACCACCATCGAACATAATCAGATATAGATAGTGTAGGTCGAAGTAATCTTCTAAGTCGTCCCTCGACTAAATGTTCGTGAATGCCAGCTAAATAAACCACAGGTTAGCCTTCTCGCACATGCTTGTCTAGCTTTGAAAAGGTTAAAAAATGAAAATAACCACTTAACAAAATCAGAGAGTGCTGAGAAAACTATAGGATCTAGACACAATTTCTAAGCATAAAATAGATTCCTCAATTGCATACAGTACAATGTTTCCCTGTTGAAACCCTTGGAAGATTGTCTTTATTGAAATGAAATGTCCCACAACAGCTTACTGTTTTGGGTGTTTACATTCAAAAATAAATACTGCAAAAGGATGAATATGACCAAATTATCAAATGTCGGCGCCAGCACAAGCTGAAGCTGAGAACTAGTCACTCGATTATAAATGCCTTTATAGATTATGTATACGAAACACATTTGAGCTAGCATACCTCTTTAATTGCAAACAACAATAATTCTCAATCATGTCAACCAATTGGTCCTAACATGAATTGTTACACCAAGCACCCTGGAGGCTAAATAAAGTTGCTCAGAGATTACATTTCAAAACGAAAAAAAACATCAGCATCTTGTATAAGTTTTTAGAGACGACATGTCCTGCTCAAGAGAAGAGGCAAAATCTCTCAAAATATGACCTATAGCTGCAGGATCTAGAAATTTAGGTAGTTGAAGCAATCGTGATAGCATAGGCCCGCAGGAGAGATAAAGTTTGCTCAGTCACAGCCCTGTTACGAGCCTGTCTTGCCCACTCAGCAGCAAGACTTTCAGCTTTGCTCCCTTGTGCTCCCTTCTCTAAAGCATCGGCTGCTTCAATAAGCTTTCCTTCTGTCAAAAACTGCTCAGCATGAGCAATGACTGATTCAATGCCTTCGGAATATAGCCCCTCTTCTTTGACCTGCAAAAGAGTAAATGAAGAACTTCCACTTATTAATCCACTAGACAATGTGTATGGCACCTAACAAGCTTCTTTTGATACGTTTAGTTTGCTCACCTTCACAGCAGAAGCAAAATGAGCCATGGCATGAGTCAAAAGACCTCCACCACCGGCTGGAATAAGGGCAAGTTGTCGCAATGTCCCCTTTACAAACTGCATCACATTGCATATGCAATGAAATATGGTGACGGGTCTAATGTTAATTGATGGTGGCAAGGAACTTGAATTCATAATGAAATATTCAGTGTCCAGCTTTAAACTGATGCAAAAGCGGGAATAAGCACAAATATTTACCAACATATTTTGTTTATTTTCACTGGCTCTAGTGTATAATTTCTTACATTGCAAAAGAGTACAAATATACAATAGCTCTAGCATATCAGCACTTGTACCACAAAAACAACAAATATACAAGATGAGCAAGTCAAGGTAGATGAAAAATGTGTGAGAATGCTGATAAGTAGTTACAACTTTCATAGATTCATTAAAAAACAAAAAATATATGAAATATTCGAAACATATATGGGAGGTCCACTCAATCTATTTTCTACCAGGCGTCAGACCATTCATAGATTCATAATAAAAATGAAAAACAAAAAAAAATACATGAAATAATAAAAAACTGTTCAAGACGTCTGGTGTTCACTACACACAAAAGCCTAAAAGCAGCTGTAAAATGAAATACTAAAAATCTGTCTGCTGTTATTTAGAATTACTATCAACAATCATTGAAACAACTCTTAGGATAAACATTCCTTCACAATTACCAACACTACACTAAAAAATAAAAATACAATGGCCATCTAGATTCCTATTACCTGTGTTGACTGAGTGTTAACTGCGATGAAATACAAATGCTGCAATTCTAAATGAAAATCCAATGATACGGTATGAACAGCTACATCATCGAAACAGCTCTTAGGATAAACATTCCTTCACAGTTACCAACACTACTAAAACTACACCTCATTAGACTCTTCTCCTTTATAAATGAAATTAACATAAAATGTCCTCTAAAGTGAAATACTAAAAATCTGTCCGATGTGATTTAGAATTACTATGGGCAATTTATCATCAATCATTGAAACAACTCTGAGGATAAACGTCCTTTCACAATACCAACACTACTCCAATAAAAAATAAAAAAAACCAATGCCCATATAGAATCCTATTACCTGTGCTGATCGGAGTGTTAACCGTGACAAAATACAAATGCTGCAATTCTAAATGAAATTCCAATGATACAGCGTGAACAGCTACATTAGCTACTTGCACTGTATGTATAATCAATCTCACCCCTCCACATCAATTGAAATGACATATAGGAGCTGTCAAAATGAATGCCAACATTTGAATCCACATGAATGTAATAGAATACATCCATATCTATCCTTCTTTCATCGTTCGTTAAAACATTAGAGTGGTTATTTTATGGTTATGAATGTTTTAGTGTCTATATGGTGAAGCATCCAACGAGTACCCACACTGCATACTTTTGATGGACCCCACCCCACGGAAAACGAGAAATACACATCCAACGAGTACCCACACTGCATACTTTTGATGGACCCCACCCCACAAAAAACGAGAAATACATTTAAAATATTTCAGTCCACAAGGGAGACCCCTGGGGGGATTCAGAAAGCCCAAACGTCACTTTCGAGCAGCAGATCCTCCTTTTTTCTGTTATACCTGCTAAAAACCAGCCAGCTTATTAGACTAAAATGTGCCCAAAATCACTTTGAAAGTACCTTTGGGTCAGCTTACTTTTAACCAAAAAAAAGCTAAGTAAAAACTAGTTAAAAAAGGTAAAAAGGGAACCAAAGAAAGGAAGCTTTCCTTGGGATCTTGGATTTCCTTTTAGGAAGCCAATATGATGTGCACTGATTGCTAGATTTATCTTTTATAACAGAAAACAGAAATCTAATGCATGCAAGCTACACATTCTCTTTAAAATTCCATGCAAAAAGGAAGATTTCGCTACAGCTAGATCTAGAATGGTTATGAAACCTTTTAAGAGAAAGATCTAGATTATGTGCTTTGAGAAGATAGATCTATGTTAAATTTACTTTAAGATGATAGATTTAAACAATATCAAAGCATTGAACAAAGTAGCTGGGAAACGAATTGATTTTGAAGGAGGAAGAGAAGGAGAGAAATGCTAGTAGCCTTGAAGATCCACCATGAAGGTTTTAGGTGGAATGTCAAAGGACTATGCCTTTGGAAGGTTTTGGAGAGAGTGAAGAAGCAAACTAGATCAGCATCCTCTCCAATATAGGAACCTACAGCTCAGCCAAAATAAAAAAACTTACCGAAATACTTGTGAGATCCGATTAGTACATACACAGAGATTCAGAATAACATGCATATAAGCTTATAGAACATGCTGAATCTAGATCTCTAAACATGCATCAAAGGAAAGAGATGTCCAATAAAATGATTGAAAAAGCACCTTTCCTATCAAGATTATAATAAGCTTATTATCAATCTTAGCAATGAATCCACAAGCAATCAACAAATTATGAACACAGATACAGGTTATCTCAGTAAAAAATGGCAATGATCATCCACACATACAATGGCACAACACCATCTTGCCTCCAAAGCTTCTCTTTATCTCAAATGAACAATAACAATAGTACAATAGCAGCAGCACCTCAATCCCAATTCTAACTAGCTTGGAAGAGGAGGCTTATGCTTGGATATTTACAAAAACTAGGAGATCTAGCCCAGGAGGGCACAAATCCCAAGGAGATAGACCAAATCAGCTGATGGAGAGTCAATTAATGCACATATGAAGCTAAACTGAGCCAGATCTGCGTCTCACTTAGTGTAATTGTCAATCAGAGAGCTGATCTGACTCACACCTCAACCTGTTGACTGAAGCATCCACCAAAACTCATCCAAATGAGCCAAAACATGTGGAGGAGAGAGGAAGGGCGAAATTCCCCATAAAGGATGCTAAAGATCAACTCTGGATCTGATTTGATCACCTCCTTCAGTAAAGAATTTTTTAGATCCAGTCAATCTAGTTCATATCTGACTGATTTCAATCAAATCGGCTGAGAATCCACTGATCTATGATTCTGGATTTGCTCCATTATTCATCAATTTATTAATTAAAATAATCTATAATTGATTTTTGGGGCTTTCTGACCTGAGTGATGGAAAATCACTCAAAACTAGGAAATAGTGGGTCCATGGGTTTACATGGTGCTCTTAGTTTGAAAATGAGCACCTACATGACTGAAACTAATTATTTGGCCCACTTTTATTACAAAATCATTTTTTCCAATTAAACTATTAAAAAATAGCCTAAGTTTTGGAAAACTTAAATTTTAATAAAAAACACTGAAAAAATTAAAAAAATAAAAAAGGTGAAAAGACCTAGGGGGACTTACACATGTTCATATGACTCAACCATGATGCCTAGCATGCTTATACATTGACACATAGACTCTAATAACCTCAATAGGACTAAATGCCAAGCCGACCACCTCAACAACCAATAATAACCAAGGGAAAAAACACCCTGGGCTGATCGGATTGACAAATAAAGTCTAAGAGACCAAGTATTTTATAGACACTATCATGCTAGAACATTTATTACAATTCCCCCATGGCGTATGAACATGTGATATAGTACAACAAAGCTTCCCAGAAGTAAGACTGAAGGTCTTTTGAAGTTCGAACAAGTTATCCTTGTCCGGTTCACCAGGCTCATTGATAAAAAACCACTAAGTACAGCTTAGGTGGTAACAAGGTTGTTGATTCATTACTATGAGCGGGCCAAAACTGATAGATCATATGTCGCTTGGGACAACAATCCGAAGGAGCATAACTTGGGGGATGGAGCCTTAACTTTAGAGGCCTTAACTTTAGAGCGCGAGGAAGAGATTTTGGGCAATGAGGATGACCATGTAGCAGCAACAGCAGCAACAATGCCACCACCTCCTTTGCCCCTAGGTTCGACTTCACAACCCCCACCCACATCAATGAAGCGGGGTCATGCAGGATCAAGTATTAGACATGGCTCGGTGGCTACTAGGGATGAAAATCCCGCTCCATATGTTCATGAACATAGACAACGACAAAAGAAATTAGATATTTCCCGTGGCAAGAGGAAACATCCATAAAATCTACTTTTCTTGTCTTTTCTTATTTATAGTACTTTCAAGTTTTTGCACTGTTGAGATTCGAGAACTTGAGTTATTGACTCTTTTATATTTATTATCGTATATTTTGTGAACATTACATGGCAATTCAAGTTTGAAGTTTGGAGTTGAACTCTGAAGCTGTAAGGTTGATAACTTGATGTTAATGATAATGGACCTATGTTTGATGAATTCACTAGTATATGATAATTGATTGATCATTGAATCATTGATGGTTGATGAATGATGTTATATGGTATTATGATTTATCATGTTATGGTTTATTTCATGTTTTTATGCTTTCCATGACTAATTCAACATTCTACAAGCATTTGTTGGCATATATGCATCAAAATATATTAAAAATATATATTATATAAAAAACGCTTCCTAATTGGAAGCTTCTAAAAATTTTGCTTCCCACTCCCACTAATGCTCCCAAGTAACCTTGGTGGGAACCATTTGTAAAAGGGATTTCTGCTCAAGAGAAAATTCCCACCTATGTTGCACGAAATTTCTAAAATGCCCACATACCAGTACAAGAACTTGCAAAAACTTTGAAACTTCTCGCAAACTTCTAGGAAAACCCCAAGGGACCATGAGCGACTTGGGACTCGTGGGAATTCTAAAAGACCTAGTTTGTGGAAAATGAAAACAATTTAACCTCTTAATCGTTTCTAAACCTACCTACACATTAACTTATCATTCTTATTTTATTATAAGATAATGTGTTATTAAAAAAAACTATATATATAAATATATATATCATGTTTCCCCTAACATACCCATTTTGGGGGTGTCATGTTTCCAAGCATTCCATTTTTCAAAACTTGTACACGTTTCCATGTTTCATACAACTTAGCTTCCCACCTATGAAAGGGTTTGGGTAAACTGCATCCAAGAGAAGACTCATGAGGAGCCCAAAGCTCCCAAGCAAGGGGATGGCGAAGAGAACTTGGCCCTTGTCAGGAAAGAGTTCCATTAAGAAAAGTACCAGCAAGGGGGAAGCCTCACGGTCAAGAAAGAAGAAGGACTCAATTAAAATCAAGTGTTTGGTGTGCCACAAGAATGGGCACTATGCATCTCAATCTCCAGAGAAGAACAAAGGTAAAGGAAAGACACAACATGTAGCAGCGTCTACAAAGACTTAGTTAAGTGAGTTTGTTGCAAAGTTCAAGTGATTCCTCACTAGTATCTTTATTTTCTATTGACACAGTTGTTAGGAGTGCATGGTACTTGGTTAGTGGTGCATCTCGTTACATGACAGAAGCACGAGAGCTATTCAACAAATTGACAAAGTCAAACTCAGGGATCCATGCGGAGCTTTGTGGCGATGCCAAGTCTTGCCACCTAATACACACCTTGGATAATATGGTATAAATATTCAAGCCACTAGGTGTGTCCTTGAAGGAAAGTCACGATTCAAGTACTGTCAACTCCTCAATCTAGGCCAACTCCTAATGAACCCAAGGGGAGTGGTCCCTAAAAAATAACTAGGCTAAGTAAGCTAATTACAGGAAATTAAATCTAGGAAATTTAATAAAGAGCAACAAGCAAAACTGATCTAGCACCATATCGTTATGAAACACATCATGGCATGGAACTAAAATACTTTAAAGCAAAATGATGAAGAAATTGTAGACCAGTGCCAAAATAAAGTAATGCTACTAAAAAGGAAGTTTTGTGAATGCTCTTAGTAAAAAGACTACTTATGTATAGATGTATTTATTTTTCTCCTCTATATGAAGACAAGATTGTTTTCATAAATACATCATTGTGAACCATACTCATGGCCTTAGAATAGGTGATCATGTGTTTGTACCATCTCTACCTATGTATGAATGTGAACTTCCAAATAATGAAGAATTTTAAGATGTAATATTTCCCAATCGAATTAGCAGGAGAAACATATTATACGATACCTCAAAATAGGACATAATGACTACCAATGGAAACAACATCAATAATAATTAATATTTAGTTTTTTAACTATAAGTATGAATGATGATGAAATTGTGGAGTCAGAGTCGAACTCAGACTCGGACTCGAAATCGGTCGAGAGTCAACTAGGAATCAAAATTAGAATTGATAATGAATCAATCATTAATCGCCTGAATTGAATTTAATGAATCATTTTCCCCAAAAATACATAAAATATTTAAATTTTAAAGAAAAACAACATTTCAAGATTCCAATCCATGGTTCCAAAGCATTAGAGACAAAATAACCAAAGTTTGCTTATGTATATACCATATAAGGGTCAATATATCAAAATGGCACAAAGTGTACTGTGCAATACCACTATCCCCACAGGCCACTACCTAGTCCCACAGTCCATTATTGTCTCAGTCTTCAACATAGTCATGACTTGCGACAGAATTCAACTTCACACG
This sequence comes from Pseudotsuga menziesii, assembly GCA_001517045.1. Taxonomy (NCBI): domain Eukaryota; kingdom Viridiplantae; phylum Streptophyta; class Pinopsida; order Pinales; family Pinaceae; genus Pseudotsuga; species Pseudotsuga menziesii. The sequence goes on from LPNX010416749.1 coordinate 30,399, forward strand.
TGTAATATCTCATTTTTTACCCCTGTTGCATTAAAATTGTACATGATGTAAATATCGTTATTAAATCATGGTGTGGAGCTCAAGGCCAAGGCCCCACCATCGATTTAGTGTTTCTATGTATCGACTATTAAAATCGATGCATATGGTTTTAGTGCTAGCCAGGCACATTATAAAATTGAGACATCATGTAAATATGCAATTAATAAAAATACCCATAACTAGCTATGTCAATGCAATAAAGAGACGGTGGCATGATTTCTCAAGGAATAGGGAAGGAAATTATTCAAACCCTTGACCCAATAGGGTAAATCTAAATGTCAATGGGAGAACCCATAAAGTTGTCAACTACCCATTTTGTCTTTTGTGCCCAATCATTTATTTCTTCCAGAAGTTGGTTGAGGTAGTTAATGCCTTGGGAAATGGAAGAGTATGGTAGTCAAAATTCGTATTGGGGAAGCCATCAGTTTTATGAAAACGAATTTTTTCTTGTGGGGCATGAAAACAACCACAAATGTTTACCCATTCCATTATTCATCCATTTGTTTTACTCCCTCATGCAGCTGGAGCTTGTTGGGTGTTTTCCCTCATGATTTCCTGCTGTTTTCCTCATTTTTCCATACCCAGAAATCCATTTTTGTGTTGCTCAATGGATGGGAAGAGGGATTTCATGATTTTTGGGTTTAGGGAGGTTTTTTTTGCCCCTGTAATGCCCAAGAACATTTCTGAAATCGAATTTCTCTCCCAGAGGTTAATTTTCCCCATCCGCAATTCCTTTTTTGTTACCAAACCGTTTTTCTACAAACCCAGCATTTGTATTTTGTTGTTGTGTGTGCCCTTGTTTTGGTATGAAATACTTAGGAGTGGAAGAGGCCCAGAATTGGTTTTATAAACCTAGTGAAGAGAGGAACCTCACAGAAAGATCAAGAGGGGTTGGCTAATCTTCTATGCACACCCTGACAAGGACTGCAAGTGAAGGTATGGCCCGAGGGACTGTGTAGCATTGAAGGGAATACTTCTTTGTGTTGGGTGTGTAGGTATTGTGGAGGCCAAGCTAGATAGATATTGTTTAGGTGTCCATAACTCTATGGTTGAGCTCACTAGCTTAACAATTCTACCTTTCCATTGCCTTAGCAGCCTAATAAACCCAACTGTAGATTGGCTTGGCTGAGTATTGATATGTTTTGGCTATGTGTGAGCCTGTTGTTCCCTATTTCCTTGTGGAAATCATGCCCATATCAGGGGTGGCGGTGGTGTTGACAGATTAATGAACACACTGGCCTATGGTTGGGTGGATCGTTGCAACGACATAGCTAGCTGCAGGACAACTAATTATTTTCAAGATAAGTATTTCTCTGTGTATTTAAGTTCTACAACTGTATTTGTTTAAGAATTATTATGAACATATTGAATGTGTTGAAATGAATTTGCTTCAGTTGTATTTGCATTTGTTATGCATTTGTACATGTATTTTACTTTCAATGCATTATATTGTTTATGTTCATGGGGCTAGATCCCTGGCTATTACAGTTAGACAGAGATGTGAGTCGTGTCCTCTCCATCGGCGAGATGAGGGGAGGGGACGTGACAACATGACTCTCCAAGTCTAGACTCCAATTCCAAACTTCCACAATGATAAATCACTATTTTGGTTATGGACAACTGATTATAGTTTCAGTCGTGTTTAAATTCCCAACTGGCAAACATAAGAGTAGAAAATAAAGGTTGGGGGTTACATGGCACGCCTAGGGTGTTGGAATTTGTGCAACTTTAGAATTTATTCTTATTGTTCTTGTATTGTACCTCCTACGGGAGATGAACTCATTGTAATCAATCATACAAACCCTAGAAGAACAATGTTGACCTTGGGGAGAAAAGCAAGCAAAATAAAAGACAAAATATAAATTATGTTGCTCCCATAAGAGAAGTCGGCCCCAGTTAAAATATTAGTGGAAAATCTATATAAATAGGAGGTGCCCCTCCTCATTATTTCACATAGCACCACAAGAGAAGTTTGCAGTTTTCTGGGAGAGAGAACTTCGCATATACTATAGAAGAACATTGTTTTCAGGGTTTCTATCTTTGGAAAGCATTTCCATATTTTCTCTTTCTTCATTGTACTCTGATCTCATAATTATTATCTCTAGACGAAGGTTGTTGGGTTTTTTTCCCTTTCGAGTTTCCCAAGTGAAAAATACTTATATTATTGTTATGTGCTTTGTCTATCTTCTAGTGATCCTATTTATGAATGCAATTAAGATATACTACTATAATCGTAAGAAAATCTAACATGGTATCAGAGAAGTGCAAAAAGAAGCCATTGTCAAAACCTTGTCGAAAACCTGTAAGAACAAGGGTTTCATCTTTCAAGGCCTTCATTCAATGTTTTGGCAGAAAAGGAGCCTTCAAAATTTTTCTCTAAGAAGGGTGCATCTTTTGATGAAGGCATATTTCAATTTTGAGAATTTTCAATTTTGACCTAATTCTGTAGCTACAACAGAAATTAGGGTTTACAATTTTGGCATAATTTCTTCATAGTTTTGGATCGACTCTACCTCTTCTCAACTTGCCTCTCTAAGGCGCATTTATCTATGTAGTTAGTTTTCCAAAACTCCAACTTTCATTTTTGACCTAGCCTCTGCTAGGGTTTGAGATCCAGATCTGTAGTCAAGATGATCAGCATGAAGGTTGAAGATAGTTTGGAAGGGGCTTCCAACATCATCCCCTGGAAGTCTAGGGATTTTCTTCTACTAGAAGAAAATGACCTATTATAGTTTGTAAATGCAAAGGTCCTAGAACCAGAAGCCGAAGAAGACAAACCTCGTTGAAGGAAGAATGATTGCAAAGCAAGAAGGATTTTAGTGGACTCAATTAAAGATCACTTGGCTCCTCAGATCTTAGAAAAGAAAACAACAAGGAAGATGTTCAAAACCTTGAAGAAGCTATTTGAACATAGTAGCATCAATGTGACTCTCACATTGAGGAATAAACAGTCGAATATGAAGATGAAGAAGTACGAGAATATTGCTTGATATTTCATGAGGATCACCGAGCTCCAGGAAAAGCTAAAGTCTAGTGGAGACAATATTGAAGAAAAGGATCTCGTTATGACCACCTTAAATGGCCTCCCACCTTCTTGGGAGTATTTTATCCAAAATATAAGTGGTCGGACCAAGTTGCCCAAATTTGATAAGCTATGGGCAGAATGCACTCAGGAAGAAACAAGAATCGCAGCGTGCCAAAGACTTCATGGCACTCAACCTGATGAAAATCAAACATTCGTATCTCATGCCAATAAAGGAAAGGGAAGGGGAAGGAAGTCGTACAATCACAAGCATCAAAATAAGAGATAAAGTCCTCCCCCAGATCAGAAGAATAACGATCTATCTCAGATCCAATGCTACAAGTGCAAGAAACACGGTCATTATGCCAGTAGTTGTTGAAGTTCTCACAAAAGCAAACATGAAGCTTCAACTGCTGATGTAGAAGAAGATCATCATCACAAGAAACAGAAGAATGAAGATCATACAGAATTCTTCTTCATATCATCCCTATTAGGTAATGTTCCCACCACTAGTGATACTTGGCTCATAGATAGTGGTGCATCTAGACACATGACAGGATATAAAGAAAATCTCTCAAAAGTAGTTCAGAAATATTCTCATCTCCGTATTGTACTTGGAGATGATGCCAAATACACTATGAAGGGATTTGGGGCAACTTCCCTTCAGCTAAAGTATAATGATACTCTACATTTAAGTGATGTGCTCTGCATACTTGGTATGAAAACAAATCTTGTATCCATCTCAGCTGTAGAAGATAAAGGATACAAAGTAGCATTTTCAGATGGAAAAGTACTTGCTTGGCAGAAGAACGCAAGCATGGATACAGCCAAGGCAATTGGTATGAGAGAGGAGAGCTTGTATCGACTGATCACTCTACCAATTCAAGCCCTTGTCCATGACTCTACAAGTATGGGTGAGCTATGGCACATAAGACTACCTCATTTAAATTACAAAGCTCTCCCAGCAGTAAAGAATGTAGTTATAGGTATACCAGTGCTACAAGTAGACCATGACGGAACATGTAGAGGATGTGCACTTGGAAAAAATGCCAGGAAATTCTTCCCAGATAGTGAGTGCAGATCCAAAGAAATATTGGATCTAGTGCACTCTGACTTGTGTGGACCAATGAAAGTTGCCTCATTAGGAGGATAACATTACTATGTGACCTTCATAGATGACTACTCACAGAAGACTTGGATCTACTTTCTTAAGACCAAGGAATCTGAGGAAGTACTTGGTAAATTAAGGAGTTCAAAGCACAAGTCGAGAATTTGTCAGGGAAGAGGATCAAGATCCTAAGATCAGATAATGGTGGAGAATACACCTCTACAGAATTCAATGATTGCTGCAAAGAAGCAGGAATTAAGAGGGAGCTTACATTTCCCTACAATCCCTAGCAAAACGGGGTTGCTGAAAGAAAGAACAAAACAATTCTGGAGGCATCCAAAGCCATGATACATAACCAGAGTCTACCCATGTTGTTATGGCTAGAAGCATCCAGAACAACTGTATATGTACAGAACAAATGCCCACATAAGATAGTGGAGAACATGACTCCTGAAGAATCTTTTATACGAGTAAAACCAAAAGTGGGTATTCTCTGAAACTTTGGTTGTCCAGTCTACATAAATGTGCCCAAGGAGAAAATGACGAAGTTAGAACCTTCAGGCAAGAAGGGAACTTTCGTGGGATATAGTGAATCTTCAAAGGCCTACATAATCTATATCCTAGGATTCATATAGATTGAAGTTAGCAGGGATGTGACCTTTGGAGAAGAAATGGTTGTCAAGAAAAGAAGAGGATCAGACATCGAGATTGATGATGAGGAAATGGAGGAGAGATCATCTTCCCCTCCAGTTTAGAATGAATTAGTAAAGAAAGATGAACCCATCAATTCCATTGATCTAGTCATGACAGTTGATATTCTTGAAGATGTGGTAGGAAGCCGAAAAAGACCTAGATGGGCACAATAGACCTTTCAAGATGTTGAGGGGCATGAAACCCCACATGGTACTATCCGATAAAGTATAAGACCTCAGAGGTTATCTAATTATGTAGCATTGATGAGTCATATCATTGAATCAGAACCCACTACTTATGAAGAAGCATCCAGACACCAAGTTTGAGAGGATGACATGGTGGAAGAATATCAATCCATCATGAAGAATGATGTGTGGGAGATTGTATCGATATCTGAGGGGAATTCAGTTGTAACTTCCAGATGGCTATACAAGATCAAACATGGAGTAGATGGGAGTATTGAAAAATACAAGGCTGGATTTGTTGCCAGAGGTTTCTCTTAGAAAGAGGGAGTCGATTATGATGAGACATTTGCTCCTGTGGCTCAATACACTTCCATAGATCAACCATTGCTATTGCTTCAGCTATGGGATGGAAGTTACATCAGATGGATGTCAAGACAACATTTCTCAATGGTATTATTGAGGAAGAAGCATATATTGAACAACCAGAAGGGTTTGTTGTCCATGGAAAGGAGTCTCACGTATGCAAGCTAAAAAAGGATTTATATGGACTCAAGCAAGCCCCCCGTGCTTGGTATGGACGAATAGACGGATTCCTGGTGAGTCTAGTATTCACTAAGAGTGATGCAAACCCCAATATTTACTACAAGGTTGTGAATGATGAGCCATTGATTTTGGTACTCTATGTTGATGACTTGTTTCTCACAAGAAATGAGAAACTTATCATATGGTGTAAGAAGAAACTCGCCTCTGAGTTTGAAATGAAGGATCTTGGATTGATGCATTACTTCTTGGGATTAGAAGTATGGCAAAGGCAAAAGGAGTTTTTCCTAAGTCAAGGAAAATACACCATAGATATCCTAAAAAGATTTGAAATGTTGGACTACAAGTCCATAGCCACTCTGATGGATGCAAATTTGAAGAAGTTGAGAGATACTGCTTCATATTCAAATTTGATCGATCCCAATATGTATCGCCAGCTAATTGGGTCCTTCATGTATCTGACGAACACCGGACCAGATATATGTTTTGTTGTGAATGCTCTCAGTCGGTTCATGTGCGAACCGAGGCAGATTCACTGGATTGCTGCAAAACATGTACTCAGATACTTACGTGGCACTATGGGATATGGTCTACGATATGATTCAGAATGTGACTTGAAATTGCAAGTGTTTACAGACTCAAATTGGGTCGGCTGCACTATAGATAGGAAGAGTACTTCGATATATTGTTTTAGTCTGGGCTCCGCAGTGATTTATTGGTGCAGTAGGAAGCAAAAATCTATAGCTCTCAGTATTGTAGAGGCCAAGCATATGGTTGCTAGTTCAGCAACCCGAGACGCAATTTGGCTTCGTAAACTTATTGCAATATTGTTTGGCTAGATTCCAAAGCCAACCGTGATTCACTGTGATAACCTGAGTTGTGTGCATATTTCAATGAAGCCAATTTTTCATGACAAGTCAAACCACATAGAAATTTGGTATCACTTCATATGTGATATGGTGCAGAAAGGTGCGAACGAGCTACAGTATATTCTAACAGATGACCAGACTGCAAATGTTCTCACCAAGCCTATTCCCAGGGTGAAATTTGAATACTTTCGCGGAACACTTGGACTAGAAGTGAAGACATCCCTCCTTGAGAGGGAGAGATGATTGAGAGACATTTATCATACTTTTTCCTAGGTTCCTATACTCGTCTAGGTTCTCAGCCAAGTATGGGAGAAATCACATTAAAAAATGAGACGGACAGGTAGTAGAAGGTCGGGTTCATAGAGGTCCCTCTGCTTGTCGGTGCTCAACCAGGTATGGGAGAAATCCCATTGGAAAATGAGTCAGGCAGGTAGCTGATGGCCGTGTTATTGCACAAGTACCTCTACTCGTTCAGGATCTCAGCCAGGTATGAGAGTACCCCATCAAAAGATGAGACGAATAGGTAGTAGATGGTCATGCACGTCTGCTCATCCAGGATCTCTAGCCATGCATGGAAGTATTCCATCAGCAGTAGAGACAGATAGGTAGCAAAATATTTTCTCTCAGACATCCAGATAGAACAAATTCATAAAGACAACCTTCAGTACATTTAGAGATGAGCACACGGCTCGCCTAGGGTGTTACAGGCTGGGAATTACACGAAACACCTAGGGTGTTACAGGCTAGGAGTTACACAGCACGCCTAGGGTGTTACAGGCTGGTAGTTACATGAAACGCCTATGATGTTGGATTTTGTGAAACTTCAAAATCTATTCTTATTGTTCTTGTATTGTACCTCCTACGGGAGATGAATTCATTGTAATCAATCATACAAACTGTAGAAGAATAATGTAGACGTTGGGGAGAAAAGAAAGCAAAAGAAAAGACAAAATATAAATTATGTTGCTCCCCCAAAAGAAGTCGTCCCCAGTTAAAATATTAGTGGAAAATCTAAATAAATAAGAGACATCCTTCATTATTTCACAAAGCAACACAGCAGCAACAAAAGAGAAGTTCACAGTTTTCTGGGAGAGAGAAGTTTGCATATACTGCAGAAGAACATTATTTTCAGGGTTTCTATCTTTGGAAATCATTTCCATATTTTCTCTTTCTTCATTATACTCTTATCTCATAATTATTATCTTTAGACGAAGGTTGTCGGGTTTTTTATCCTATTTGGGTTTCCCAGGTGAAAAATACTTGTGTTATTGATCTGTGCTTTGTCTATCTCCTACTGATCTTATTGATGAATGCAATTAAGATATACTGTTATAATATTATGTCTAGAATCCAATTCCAAAATTCATGCGACTCTCCGAGTCTAGACTCCAATTCCAAACTTCCACAATGATAAATCACTATTTTGTTTATGGACACCTGATTATTGTTCCAATTGTGTTTGGATTCCTAGCTGGAAAACATAAAGGTAGAAAATAAAGGTTGGGGGTTACACGGCACGCCTAGGATACAAATTAAACCAGTGCCAAAATGGAGTCAAATTAAATAAGTGTTGCTGAAAATGAGAAATATTTTGTAGTGTACTTGGTCAGCTTTAACTTATTCAATGATGAGCGAGTTAAGGGGGAAAGGGAATTCCCAATATACCGTGAGGTACTGGGAATATGTCTGGATTTTAAGAAGAGTGCCTCTGCACAGGAAAATGTGGGATAGATGGAGTCATGGGGGGGTGTTCAACACTACACAAACAAGGATGTAGCCTAACAGGACCCCATAGTCACTTTCTAGTTGTTCCTGCTTTCCCTGAAGAATTTTCCCACTCTTCCTTAGGTTCGTTATGCCGGATTTTCATAATTTTTAAAGGGTTGTAACTTTTATTAATGTGAGGAATTAATTAGTGCACATTCTTGCTTTTGATTATCCCAAAGCTCAAGGAAAACCTGCGATGGGCAAGAGCATACACCGAAATGGCAAATTATTTATTCCAAACCGATGAAAGCTATTAGAGTTTGTGCAACTTCAGAAGCTATTCTTATTGTCATCCTTCGGGAGTTGAACTTGTTGTAAATATTCATCTAAACCCTAGAAAGAGCAATGTAATCCTTGGGGAGAAAAGCTAGCAATAAAAGAATAAATAAAATAATAAAATATAAAATTATTTGTTACACCCCCAAGTGAAGTCGGCCCTTGTTATTTTCTGGGTGGAAAAACAGTATAAATAGAAGGCGTCCCTCCTCATTTCAGCATACAATAGCAACTCAACAGCTACACAACAATTCGCAGTTTTCTAGGAAAGACAACAGCTCATAAGTAGACTGATTTTCAGGATTTCATATTTGGAAGGAATTTCCATATTTTTCTTTTTCTTTCTTCATTGTACTCCGATCTCAGAATTATCATCTCTAGACGAAGGTTGCTGGGTTTTTCCTAAATGGGTTTCCCAGGTGAAAAATACTTGTGTTATTGTTATGTGCTTTGTCTATCTTCTAGTGATCCTATTGATAAATGCAATTAAGATATACTGCTATAATTTATAAGAAAATCTAACATGGTATCAGAGCAATACTAGAAGAAGCCATTATCGGAACTCTTTTGGAAACCTGTTGAAACTAGGGTTTCATCTTTCAAGGTCTTCACTCAACCTTTTGGCAGAAAAAGAGCCTTTGGAATTTCACTCTCAGGAATGTGCACCTTTCTATCCAAACAGAATTGGATTCTGAGCATTTTCTATTTTTATCCAGTCACTACTGTGGGAAATTAGGGCTTTTCACAGAAGTGGAATTTTTGAGTGAGCCCAACATAGGATTGTTCTCCTCCTCAAAATTGAAATTTTTCATTGGGTAAAACTACAGGAAAGTCAAACCCTAATTTGACCCCGAACCAGAAAACCAACACTTCAGAAGATCAACTCCATATCCAGATCTGTAGTCAAGATGATCAGCATGAAGGTTGAAGATCGTTTGGAAGGGGCTTCCAATTTCATCCCCTAGAAGTCTAGGGTTATTCTACTAGAAGAAAATGACCTATTACAGTTTGTAAGGGCAAAGGTCCTAGAACCAGAAGCCAAAGAAGACAAACATCGCTAGACAAAGGATGATGCCAATGCAAGGAGAATTTTAGTGGACTCGGTTAGAGATCACTTGGTTCCTCAGATATTAGAAAAGACATCGATGACGAGGATGTTCAAAACCCTAAATAAGTTATTAGAACACAGTAGCATTAATGTGACTCTCACATTGAGGAATCAACTGTTGAACATGAAGATGACGAAGTCCGAGGATATTGCCTCATATTTCATGAGGATCACTGAGCTCTGGGACAAACTAAATTCCAGTGGAGACAATCTTGAAGAAAAGGATCTTGTCATGATCACCTTAAATGGTCTCCCACCATCTTGGCAATCTTTCATCCAGACTATAAGTGGTCGAACCAAGTTGCGAAAATTTGATAAGTTATAGGCAGAATGCACTCATGAAGAAACAAGAATTGCAGCACGCCGAAGACTTCATGGTACTCAACCTGAGGAAAATCAAGCATTCGTATCACATACCAAGAAAGAAAAGGGAAGGGGAAGGAAGTCGTACTTTCACAAGCATCAAGACAAGAGATCAAGTCCTCCCTCGGATCAGAAGAAACAAAAGAAGGATCTATCTCAGATCCATTGCTACAGGTGCTAGAAATATGGTCATTATGCCAATGGTTGTCAAAGTTCTCACAAAAGGAAGCATGAAGCTTCAATTGCTGAAGTAGAAGAAGACCCTCCTCATAAGGAGCCAAGGAAGGATGATCGTTCGGAGTTCTTTTTCTAAGAAATGATATGACGATCCATATTGTGATGATCGTTAAGTAAGCATATGAAGACCAGTGAACCCTGACAGTGGGAGCCCACCCACACAACTACAAAAGATAAGTATTTTATTTTACATGCTCTAGTAAATTAGATCTAGTTGTTTTCTAATATGTTCTACACAGATCTACATTGTAGGTAGTTGACAAGTAGGCTCATCTAGTATTTGTTATACACATGATTGTTTAAATAGCATGTCATGCTGCACAACCTATCAAGGATGACAACTCCTTTATAACATACTTGGAATAGTACACACTCTTAACAATATGCTATAATGGAGACCATAAGCATCCAAATAATGGCCTTACATGTGTTGTGTTGAAGCATTGACTAAAAGGTTTCCTACAATATTTTGTTAATACCTTGATTATGAAACATTGCTAACCATCTGACGAGATTTGACTTGTAGGGAATGCCATGATCTACAAGGACAAGTGATCCCATTGATATACGGATGGAACGGAAGTAGAAATCCTTTAGAAGCATGTATTATGACTCCCATACCTAGAATAATCTCATGCAGTGATTTGGTGATTAGAAGCAGAAAGTTTCTATGAATGTTGGTCTATATGCTGCTTCAACAAGATTTACTCAACCGACTTCTTAGAGACAGAGGGAGTTATCCCTCAAAGACAAGGATTCTAGTCTATTACACATGATAGAAACCTAACGACATTGATGTCGTGATTCGAACAAGACAATTGAAGGATCCTTGATGAACCTGGTCATCACCAGGATGGGCAATTACTTTCTAGTCTACATTCATGTGCTCAAGTTAGAACCTTCAAGAAATAAAGTAACATTCGTGGGATATAGAAATTCTTCAAAGGCTGACAGAATATAGGGCCCTAATTAAGAGGGAGTGTTGATGTATTTGTATCTTATGTATTGTAACCCGATGTTTATTTCAGGATGTATCTATTATGTATTTGAGTCATGTTGTCATGCCCCAATGTTTCGATCGGGAGGATCAATAATGTAAACAAGTCATGTCAAGTCATAGTGGGTAACCCTCCGATTGTCTAAGTGTTAAAGTCCCCGCAGTTCCAGGGCACTAGGGTTATTAGACTCTCTTAGTAGAGGTCCGCCCTAGTAGGGTTTAGTCATGTCGGGATTAGTATAAATAGAGAACTGGAGTCTCTATTTATCACACAACTCAACCACACTCAAGTGTAGCGCATAGTTGAGGAAGGAGAAGATACTGGGGCTAGTCAACAAGAAGATTACTGCTGTCCGGAGGTCACTTACTGTTTTGGGCTTTTACTGTTTTGGTGCTGATTCTATCTCTGAGGAAGTTGCGGGGTTTTTTCCTTTATATTTTCCTCGAGGAAAACACTATGTTCATTATCTCTTGTGTTTTTTATTGCTGTACTTGTTATTCTCTCAGTAAAGATCCTAACATAATGCTATCTTAATGTTGAAAAACTAACATCTACAACTATTAACTTAACTTCAAATTTAATAACGATTATATTAGATAACTACTAGATTAACAATTAGATAACTATTAGGTTATTCCAATGCCGATACAAATAATAAATAAAATTTAGATGAACATGGTAATAAAAAAAACTATTAGATGAACTTGTAGGTGTACTCCAATCATGCACTACTCAATTAACTTTCCATTTGGAAGCGTAGCATCATGAGAACAACCAATTAGGTAATGTGTTCTGAGAGTCATAGGCTCAATGCAATCTATAAATATGAATAAGAAGGGGCGAGGGTTCTCCTAAGCTTTTGTTTTGCATTCATCTTTATAGCTCACTCAATGGAAAGAGAGTAATCGTGGATCAAATATGTTTGGAATACACAGCTAGACATATATTTGACATATTGATAATGTTTTTTCCCTAGAGAATGTGTCAAAGTTAAGCTTATAGTTGTATCATCATTGGAGTTAAGCTAATAGTTGTATCTAATAGTTAATTTAAAAGCTAATATAACAAGTCTGAGTTATCTCAACTCCTAACTTCCAAATGGAGTTCGACTAAGCCTTATGCACATTAACTCAACTCCCAACTGCCAGATGGAGTTCGACTGTCACATGAGTTGCACATTACCATGCCACTAAGTGTAGTTATCACACATGAATTTAGAGGAATGTATTAGGAGTCTAGAGGACTTTATTATGAGTCGAATGTCACACAAACTACACATTACTTTTGTAACACCTCGGTTTTGACCCCATTTGCACTAAATTGTATATGATGTATATATTGTAATTAATCATGATGCGGAGCTAAAGGAGAAATCCCCACCATCGATTTAGCATTTTATGTTTGGCGATTAAAATCTATGCCGATGGTATTTCTTGCCAGCCAAGCACATTATAATTTTGGACATCATGTAAATATGCAATTTAATTAAAATACCCACAACCAGCTATGTCAATGCAACATTAAAGAGATGGGGGCATGATTTCCTAAGGAATATGGGGGGAATAATTCAAACCCTTGAGCCAACAATGTTTTGTCAAATGTCAAAGGGAGAACCCATCAAACTCTCAACCACTCATTTGTCTTTTGTGCCCAATCATTTATTTCTTCAAGAAATTGGTTGAGTTAGTTAATGCATGGGGATGGGAAGAGTATGGAAGTCAAATTCGAATTTGAGAAGCCATCGGTTTTTGAAAATCATGTTTTGACTTTTAAGGCAAGTAAGAACCCAAAAATGTTTTCCCATTCCAGCATGCATTCACGTTTTCATTTTTCCTCACCCATTCTCACTCACGTTGGCTTCTCTCACATAGCTGAAGCTTAATGAGTTCTTTGACTCATGATTTCCTGCCATTTTCCTCATCTTTCATAACCAAGAAATCTGTTTTTGGTGTTGTTAGTGAATGTGTAACGGAGATCCATGTTTTGGGGTTTTGAAGGGGTCGTTTTTTCCCACGTGAATCCAACAAACATTTTCAGAATTCAAATCCATGGGGTTTGTAGAGGACATTTTTACCTCTGTGAATCCATTAAATCGTTGCTGAATTTGGATTGCTCACCCAAGGGTTGATTTTCCCATTTACCAATTTGTTTTCTGGTTACAAATAGTTTTTCCTTCATACCCAGCATATGTAGTTGTTTTTGTGTGCACCCTTGTGCTTGTAATTCTGTAAATCCTTGTTTGGTTTGAACTGGTTTGGAGTGGTATTGGGTGAGAATTAGCTCGATAAAACTAGTGTAGAAAGGAACCACATAGAGAGATCAAGAAAGGCTGGTTATTCTTTCTTGCACATCCTAATGAGCACTGAAAGTGAAGGCATAACCTAAGGGACTGTGTAGCAAAGAAGGGGATGCTTCCTTATGTTGGGTGTGCAGGTGTTGGGAAAACCAAGCCATATTTGGTGTAGTTGTCCATAGCTCTGAGGTTGAGCTCACTAGCTTATCAATTCAGCCTTTCCACCTCCTTAACAGCCTGATAAACCCAAATGTAGTTTTGGCTTGGCTGAATTTTGATGTGTCTTTGGCTATGTGTGAGCCTACTGTAGTCCCCTAATTCCTTGCGGGAATCATGCCCAGCTCGAGGATGGCAGTGCTGCTGAGATATTGATGAGCACACTAGCCTATGGTTGGGTGGAACGTTGTAGCGACATAGCTGGTTGTGGGAAGCTTCTTTTTAAGATAAGTCATTCTTGTGTATTTACCTCTACAATTGTATTTGTTTTAATGAATTATGATGAACTTGATTAATGTGTTTGCTTTCGCTGTATATTGCATAATGCATCTATAAATGTTTTATGTTCAATGCATTTTTATTATTATTATGTTCATGGGGCTTAGATTGCCCAGTTGAATGATAGCACCAGTGATGTAGTCGCGTCCTCTCGGACGAGAGGGGACCTGACAACTTTCAACTCCTAGTTGTAAAATGTAGTTTGACTAAACCTTGTGCACACTAGCTTGACTTCAAGATCCTAGATAGAGTTCCACCATCACATGAACTACACATTACCATGCCATTAAGTTCACTTATCACATGAGCTATTTTTTATTTATTGTTTTCCAACTAACACAAAGTGCAGTTATTGCATGAGCTATTTTCAATTTTTTTATAATTGTTAATTATGTATTATGAGCATCACCTATAGAGTTAATATGGACAATACACTTGTCTCATTCTTGTCCATAGATGAAAAAACATAGATGGTAGTCCACCCCAAAATTCTAAGATGTATATGCCTATCATCTATGGCTAAGCTTTACAACTTGGACCAAAAACCTTTGGCGTGTCAAGTACAATCGATCATGCACCTGTGACCCCTTACATTGTGTATGCATCATTAGATCAACAAGCATTCCAAATGCTTTACTAAATGCCCAACAAATTACAAGCTCATTACATATGCCAATTTTTATCTCAGCGCCATGCATATATTTTGCTTTGTCTTCTGTAAGCCTTTGTCTTTACCAATTTCTTGCATACAAATATTTATTGTTAGAGAGACATTTCCATCTAAAAGACACCTGTAACCTTGACTTGACAAACTTAATTGACACACCAATGTCATGATTTTACATAACCTAAACTTGACGAACTTTAACAATATCATTACTTGACTCAACTTAGCCTTAATTTAACTTAAACTTAAACTTAAACTTAGACATTAAGTTAACTTAACCCATTACATTATTAATTTCTTAACTTGACTTTGATTCCTTGCCATTACAACATCAATTTATGCTTACAAGAGAAGAGTAGCACCCACGTCCATGATTACATTATCAACTTTTCTTTTCTAGGCATCACATTCATAAATACCAAAGACCCCGGGATTACATTATCACCTTTCTAGGCATCACATTCATGAATGCCAAAGATCTTTATAATTTTCCATGGGACATTGAAATCACTAACAAGACGGCCTGTTTATTACCTTTTAAATTTTATGTGATGACATTTTGAAAGACATTGCAAAATTTTTAAAACATTATTTCCAACTACCCATGAGCAGTTACCAAACCATTGTGATCAATGCCAAGACTTAATCGTGTGCCAGTTGTATACTCAAATCACCGTTAAGCACAAGAAAACGCCCAAAAGTAAAAAAAATATACAGTTGGTATGCACTGCAGCTATACATTATCTCAGGAATTCTTTTTGTCCTTTTAACAGGTGCGTTCTTATACACCAAGCTTTGCTACACAGCACACAAAGGGAATACGTTGAACACTTCAAAGACTTCAAACAGCACCTTACAGAAGTGGGCCGCTTTCAAAACCACACACCAAATTGCTCCCATTCAGCCATCAAACTCTTGCACTTGATCACGGAGTCTTTTCAACAGTGGGCTCTACTATGATGGACTATCTCCTTGCCCAAATGTTGCCACGGCTTTTCTTCACTGTTTAGTCTAGCTGCAACGCCTCTGCAATCAATAATCCTTCATGCAGATCTGCTCTAGGGAAATAGCTTTACATCTTTAGAGAAGAGGAAAACATCACGGACTTCAGGCAACAGATCGACACAGAATAAACATCTCCATAGTAATCTGGAGCAATCAATGTAGCAGTGAACAGCCTTCCACAACAGATTTCAGAACTAATACAGGATGAGCACAAGAGAAGGAGAAAACACTTAAAAAACACTTATTCTACACTTACAGCTAAAAAACAAAGCCAGCACAATACGACACATTATTCTAGTCTATTCTGTACCACACAAAATGAATTAGCTTATACGGGACCTTCAATATTCTGGGCTTTCCATGAGGGAGTTATGCCCCAGCCTTGCTATGAAGATTGAACACATAAACAAGAATAAAAAGAGAGAATGATTTACAAACTAGAAGTCATACTTAATTAGGCTGAGATAGCATTGAATTTATAGGCAAAGTTTTACATTATCAGACTCTTTATAATTCTTTCTTTATAGTTCTCTATTGAAGATATCTTTCCAAGAACAGACTACTGTTTCAACTGTAACATTTATTATGTCTTCTCAAACTATCTTCACTGACATTCACTAAACATTACATGGTTTAATCACTGTTTTAACCATGTTGAAGGTGGGGACAAACACCTTCTTCAGCAAATAATATTTCCTTTATTTTCGTTCCCTGCAGGTCTAAGTGTTTGAGTTTACTTAGGTTAGCCACAGGCAAGGCGGCAGCCTTGCAAACCTGAAACACCGATTCAAGCTAAGATGTTGAACTTTTCTTAAATCTCCGAACGAATGTGGTAGCCATTGCAAATATGCATTCCCCAAAGAATCTGGTAATGACATCACTATTCTTTGAAGTCTCGAAACTGTCTTCCGTTTCTATGTTATTGCTTTGCTGCCCTATACAATGAAAAACAAAAAAAGAAACTTTCTTTAAAAAAAAAGATCAAACGTACCTCACTTTCACCATGCCGCAATATTGGTTAATAACTGGCGACTTGTAAGACCGTCAAATTCCTGACTGTAATCCAAGGAGGGAGGGAGGTATACGGGCACTTATCCCAGTATAGCCATAGAAGATCCGATTGTTCCACCAGGTTAGATATGCTTGCGAAACAATCGCCTTCAGCCCTTAACAGCTGCAACTGGCTCATATCTACCTCACGATGGCTATAATATGATTCGTCACATTTTCCTTGAACCCTGTTGATTCCGCGCACCTGAATTGTTATATGTAAGCTATTAGAAACAATATTGACATACAGAGTTTAAGAATTCAAAACCTGAGAAACACTCTGTCGGAGATTAAAACTGATAACTGAATTCAAACACTACGTACAACTGGCTGGACGGACGCATTAAGAGAAAGTAGGGCGCCAAATACGACGGTGAAATCTCGGAAGCTCTTTCTCCGCCAAACCTCTGCCCAAGTCTATGCAGTGAACGTGCATTTTTATGCAGTTATCGCTGTCTATCTCGAGAAGAAACTTGTTCTTTAAGTTCTCAAAATTCACCCGTCCTTCCCAGCCGGATGCGTCCCAAATTCTTATAGCGATATCTTTGTCTTGGTTTATGAAGAAGCACGCAGTGTCTAAGAATTTCAAGCAAGTCTTGAACACATTCAATTGGCATTATTTATTAAAATTTAAATCACAATAAAACTTTAAAACATTTAAGTTTAAATCGGTTAACAACAAATATGCCACACATTTTATTACTATTATTTATCAAATTTAAAAATTTAAAATTAAGTTTAAATGTTATTATCATTTTTGATATAGCTTCTTCCATTATTCTAATGATACAATGCTCAACTACAAAAAAATCCATAACAAGAAAGCTTAACTTTAATTGTTATGGATAATTTATAGACCCAAATACAATTAACTTAGGTCTAAATTCATACCTAGATAAAATTGTGCAACAAACTTGAGCATCTAATAAAGTCAATAGTGAAAGCTCATTCAATTGTTAACTAAATAAGAGTAAACAACAAGATATGGATGGACTCCTAGCTCAAGATCAATGTATTTATAATTATTTTTTATTCAAATATAAGTTCTTTACTAAAGTTTAAAGTTTATTAATTCGTTTCAATGCTACAATAGTTAATTGTTTTGATGTTTTGTTTTGTTTTGTTATGATGTTTTTATAATTATTTTTTATTCAAATATAAGTTCTTTACTAAAGTTTATTAATTCATTTCAATGCTACAATAGTTGCTTAACCTAGGACCCTTCCTCACTAGGTTATCCATTCTCCTTAGAAGCCCTAGTTGGGCAGGGCTTGAGCTAGGGTAGGTTTTCCCTTGGCTCTCACACCTTTTTTTATTTTCAAAACCTAGTTTCTAGGGTGTTAGTTTTAGGTCTGCAAAATTTATAAAAAATCTCATAAAAATCAAATATCTAGTCAGGGCCTTAAAATTTCGTTCCCGAGAATTCCACGCCTAAAATCTTCGGCCCTAAAATTTAGAGTCCTAAAATTTCGGGCCCTCCCTGAAATTCCGCACCCTAAATACTTGCATGAATGAATCACACATGTTACTTGTATTGCTGCTTTAGATTATTGTGATAAATTAACTTTGGTTAATATCTACATATCACTATTACTACTTGTACATGTGGGCTTTAATTACTTAGTAACAATGTAATACATGTATTTTTACTAATTCCTACATATTGCACTTGTTATTAGCTTATTGGAACAAATTAGTTATACAATTGGCTTATCCTTGGATGAATGAACTTGTATTATTCATATCCTCTTCTAGATTCCATTAGGCACAGGTCACTAACCATACACACATAGGAGATATATTTGGTATCTTAGTGTCTTTTGCAGAGTTACATAGGGCTCTCCCCTAGGAATTTTTGACCTTCGAAGAAGTTTGGAGAGGTGACTAAGGTGATAGTGTTTACTTTCTCCACATATGCTGGCCGGTGGCTTGGACTGCCATTTCAACCGGTAACATTTTGGTGTCATTGTTGGGGATCTCAAATTCAGTGAGGTGATATATCCAGGAAAGAAACGACATTTTCTGTAACCACTAGGATTCAAGGCATCGTGATGAATGGATACCTCATGTCAAGCATGCAAAGGACTTGTTTAGTAAGGAATCCCAAAATAAAGATCAGTTTGAAGCAGCCATTCTTTAGGGTTTAACTGATGATATCTTCAGCACGATAGACGAAGCTTCCCAAGCAGAATATGATGATGGTCCTATATATGACGATCCATAAGTCCTAATTGAAGAAGCTGAGGAATTGAAGGATACGATGAGTCCTCCCTTCCAACATACAGAAACTCCTGATGACAGACTAGATCTCTGGGAGCATAATGATAGGAATTCTGAAGATGATGGTTACTGGACATTTATGGGCCAACCTTTATATGATTCCTCGAGACCAGGTAACATTCTCTCCATACGTTACAACGAGGAAGAGCAACTTGATGAAGTTACTCATGAAGAGCCAGAACTTGACACTATTTGGGACAAGGAACTCTCGGTCACCTCCAACAGGGATGTTGAATAAATAACCTATGAAGACCCTATTGAAATAGGTATGATCATTCCTTCCCCTTATGATGCTAATGACGAAGAGTGGCTCAACCCTTTTTCCACCATAATTGAAGATGGAACAACACCAGCCTTTGCAGATAGTTGTTATATGCCGATGGGCCATTATGATGAAAAGTTTGAATACTTGGAACCTTATATCTCTAATTATTCTTCCATGATGTCACCATCATACTCATTCTATTCTTGCAGATATTCAATATATGATAAGTCTAGGTCATCATTCTCAGTTGTGCCCCTCAAGATGCACAGAAGAAGTTGCTCAACTAGATTTATGCTACATTGGAAAGCCCTTAATAATACATCTCAACAAGGCCAAGGAAGGTAGGTGGACAGGTATGACTTTCATTCCTCGGTCTCATAATAATTATTGTTTATCTTTTCATTTGAGGTATGGAGGTATGGATTATATTGATAACAATTTCAAAAGTTCTAGGGGTATTGGGGTTACTAATGTGATTGTGAAAAAGATAAGCGTCATACCTGTTTGTACAAAGAAAATCTTGGGTAAATGCAGGGACAAGTTGTGGCTCACATGTGAATGTTTGCAAAGTACAACTCCATGGATAGTCTCCCAAGTTTAGGATTCATGGGCGAGTTTCAGGTGAAAATTTTCTCAAGATATGTATTATGGAGGTGTCCCATACATAATTCCACTAAAAGAATGGATTGGCAAATCCTGTCAAAGGGATGCTTCTCCATGGTACCAGTTTCAAGTTTTCCAAATTCTTAAGAAGGTGTGGTTTCTTGCACTCATCAAGATGAAGATCCTGGTACAAACTTGACATCTCGTCGATGAGGTACTGTCTTTGATTACACTAAAGGACAAAGGTAAGATGACGGATATGAATTGCTTACTTAAATGGTTACATTGATCGTATGATTTCACTTAACCTATTTTGGATATCAAGTTTGGGTTAGGTTAGTTACATTAGGCATATTTATGTGCATTGCATGTCTTTTCATGACTAGTTAGTTTATTGTTCTTACAATTTTTCCCTCATTTTGCGAACAAGGCAGGATGGAAGTGTCTTCCTCTAGATGATTTTGATCTCTCAGGCATTTGAGATGTGTGTAGGTATATAGGTACCACAATATTCATAGGTTCTTGATCACTCTTGGGAAGAGTACTCATCTCACAATTGGAGCTAGTGTTATGCTACACTTATACCCAGCGCACCTTCAGGTGTACACCAAGGAGAGAGGGAAAAAATTTTCAACCCAAAGGGGTGTTATTGAGCAATGGCGGTCATGGATGGACTCTTTGGTCCTCCTTTAAGGGTACTATGGCTTAATGGAATTGATGACTACCCGTTAAAGAGGTTTTCAACCTCAGGGTTGGTGTCTGGGGCCCCTAAATGTTGACTACTGGGTATCATGGCTCCATTCCCTTCTTGCACACTCTGGTGGCCTCTACTTCAACCATGAGAGACTAGTCCTTAGTCGCAGCCACTTCATGCACCCTCCTAGACCTTTAGTCAGTGGGTCCTTTCTCTCCATGTCCTTCTTGCCTCAAAGGAATCCATCCTCCATGTCAGGTCATTTCCATGCTTTTAAGAGGGTGTTGAGGGATTTTATAGTATTCTAGGGGTTATATGGGGCATAACGCCCTCCCTCTAGCCTACTCCAGCCTTTCGTTCGGACTGATTTGCTTATTTGAGCATGTTTTGGCACCTACGGGTGCAAATACCCGAGGTAGTCTACCTTTGTTTATATTTTATTATTATTTTCTTTTAATTTTAAGTTTACATTTAATAGCTATGAATTTACTTGTCTTAAGGAATGTCCGCCTGGATAAGTCAATGTGAGATCATATAAATAGATCTCCTCACTTTCATTTTAAATAAGAATTGATGGGATAAATCACTATGCACTCTTTTTACCCTTCTTAGGGTTTCTCAGGATGAATGCACTCCTCTTGAGGAATTTTTCTAGTTAATGCAATTTATTTTCTGGTAATTCTTTGGTGAATATCTGCTTTTGGTGATGCTTCGATTTGTTAGATGACACAAGCACAAGGAGTTCAAGATTATTACCTTTTTGTTTGGATGTTGGTGGACGTGCATGTCTAAGTCTTAGTGGTAGCCTTAGAGCTCCACTTTTCCCTAGGATAGGACATTACCTTCTCTCTTGTCGCCATAACAAACAACGACACGTCTCCTTGTGAGGGTTCCCTAGGGTTTCTCCTTAGTTTTTCTCAGCTAGTTGCTTAAATTAGGACCCTTCCTCACTAGGTTATCCATTCTCCTTAGAAGCCCTAGGTTGGGTAGGGCTTGTGCTAGGGTAGGGTTTCCCTTGACTCTCACACCATTTTCATTTTCAAAACCTAGCTTATAGCGTTAGTTCTAGGTTAGTTTTTGGTCTACAAAATTTGTAAAATGTCATAAAAATAAAATATTTGGTCAATTTCGGGACTCCCGAATTTTTTGCCTCCTAAAATTCCAAGCCCTAAAATTTTGAGCCCTAAAATCGTGTCCCCTAAAATTCTGGGCCTAAATTCCGGGTCCTCAAATTCTGGGCTGTAAAATCTCAGGCCCTAAAATTTCATGCCCTAAAATCTCGAGCCACCCCTAAAATCTCAGGCCACCCCTAAAATCCCAGCCCTAAAATTTTGCATCCTAAAATTTCACGCCCTAAAATTTTGGTCCTCCCTAAAATTTCGGGCCCTCCCTAAAAGCTCGGTCATCCTTATAATTCATCTATTTATATATAACTAACGTTGTCGTAAATACTTGCATGAATGAATGACACATGTTACTTGTATTATTGCTTTAGATTATTACGCTAAATTACTTTTGGTTAATATCTGCATATCACTATTACTACTTGTACCTGTAGGTTTTAATTACTGAGTAATGATGTAATACATGTATTTTTTATAATTCCTACATATTACACTTGTTATTGGCTTATTGGAACAAATTAGTTATGCAATTGACTTATCCTTAGATGAATGGACTTGTATTATTCATATCCTCTTCTAGACTCCATTAGGCACTGGTCACTAACCATACACACGTAGGAGATATATTTGGTGTCTTAATGTCTTTCGCAGAGTTACATATGGCTCTCCCCTAGGAAGTTTAAACTTCCGAATAAGTTTAGAGAGATGACTAAGGTGACCGTGGTTACTTTCTTCACATATGGTTGTCAGTGGCTTGGAATACCATTTCAACCTATAACACATTCATCTTTATAGGCCAGAAGCCATCAAGATATTGTGCAAGCCTTAAAAATTATGCTCCACAACTTTGTCTTCTTTGAGGGTTTGAATCCTCCAAAACCATGTTTGCAAATCCATTTGTAGTTTATTATATAGAACAATTATCACTTGTTGGATGGGATGTGTGCTATAATATAAGGTGGTTGCACTACTAGCCATGGATTCATGATTTCATCAACTTTGGCTAGTTTGATTGTATGGAGGCTTGGAGAAAAATTGAATGAGACTACACATTAAGATATTAATGGAGGAGAATAGTACAACAAGATTGCCAAACTTTGTAAAGAGTGTGTGTGATACGTGGAAGTTAGAGTCACACACCCTTTTGATATAGATATATGTTGCAAAGTTTTGTTAGAAAAATATTCCAAAATGAAGGGATTTGAACGAAAAAACTTCATAAAATAAGGTGATTTGATAACTCTTTCTCCTAGGATAGAGTTGATGGAGAATTTGTATTATATTGACAAATTCTATCCATAAACGTCATGATTCGGTACCTTTCCACTCTTTTCCTCAAGGTTATAATTAGTAATCACTTATGATGCACGTTGCAACCCTAAGCACCAATCATTAATTAATAATCACCTCTAGTAAGTTGGTATCTTGGTAGAAAATAAAGAATTAATTGACAATATATTGTGGTAAGCTAGTAGCCTAGTAGCAAATAAATGCATTAATGGTGATTGTGTTTTGGTAGGATATCACAATTGAAATCAATTGGAAACATGGTTCAAACACTTAATGTAGCTTAACAACTATTCCTTCTCAAATCCCAACTAATTTATGTGCACAGGGAATTCACTTTGTTGACCAATATATTATCACATTCATTCACAAAATAGACTTTTTAATTTTTGAAAAATAAGGACAATATATTGTAGGTATTATGGGGAAGGGAGTAGGGTATCCGGGTTTTATAAGTAATCGGGGGTATAAAAAGTGGTATCCAATAAAAATATTGAATATTTAGTAAAAATAGGGTTTTTTTATAATTGGAAATATATATTAGGGGGAGTCAACAAAAGAATTTCGGTAGGTATTTATCAATACCTAGTGAAACTAGAGGTATTCTTTAACGTCCCATGAACGAAGGATCTATGACATAATTTCACTAAGTGTAGACCATATGCCGATGTGTAAGGTGAATAAGTAATGTATTAATAGAGAATGCAACCACATAATATGGAATTAAATTATGCACTGCATGATAAGAAATTAGAATTGATCATTTTTCACACTAGTTTATAATCAATGTAGTTGAATGATTGGAATTTGTGCATATGGATTTACAACTATGTTTAATCAAATGCTTATTGAAATTCAGAAATGTGATTATAAAAGTGGATTTGGAACTGCGGTTAATCAAATCATTATTGGAATTTGGAAATGTGACCATGAAAGGTGAAAGTTTGGAACTTAAGTGGTTTTAAACATTAAAATTGTTTTATCATTATTCTAATTTCCAAACTCGTCGACCTTGCTTAGGTTGTTCCTACTTCCACCATCACCATTGATTCTTGAGTCTATTTCAATTTAATATTTCTACCTGGGTGCCCGCAAGAAGCTGCTACCCAATTATGATGCAATGGGAGCACATGAGCAGAAAAAACAAGAACGCGCACGCACCCTTGGGTGCGTGCATGCGCTCCTACTTTGGCAATGGCGAACCTCCACACCAGATTGCCAGTGTGGACAATAGGAGTGTGCAAGAGTGCAACTGTGCACATGCGTATGTGGACGTGCATGCATGTTTGGAGCACTTGCATATAGGTACACACGTGTGTCCCTATGTTTAAAAAAAATAGTGAACATTTTTTATTGTTCACAACACACCCGTGAGTATGCAAGGAGGCGAAAACGACACCCAAGGAGGTGAAAACGCCACCTAAGGATCCCAAAGGAGTGTCCAACCTACCTAAAACAACACCCACGACATTGGACCAAGGTAGATTGAGTAGTTTTTGCAATTTTTTTGTTTATTTAATGTTTTTTATTGTTTTTCAAATAAAATTAAAAATTAAAAAAATTTACAAATGAATTGAAATGGGAAAAAATTGATATTGCATATACAAATTACCTAAACATAATTACAAATACCAATGAACCATCCCAAGAAAGGAGTGAAATAAACCAATCAGAGGACCCAAACACTGAATTAAACAAAGAAACCCCCAAATTAAACGAATAAAACCCCAAAGATGAATTACACGGGGATTTAAACCAATTAACAATATTGAATGATGAACTGAAGAACACCAGGGAACCCTTTCGGGTTTCCCTTGCCACATCACTACAAAACATAACAGAGTCTATCAACATTGCCCACAATGAGATAACCAATTTGAGCCAATATAGTGCTCAAATGAGAGAAGATTATGGCATTGGTATATCCAAAGAGGATATAAAAAGCCTGAATATCACAAAATCCCAACTGTGGAAAAAATTAACAGATCAGAGAACAGGAAAGCCTCCAAATGTGAGGAAGAGGTGAGTTTCCATGGACTGGTGTAATTACCAGCCATGTAGAGAAAATTGGAGGAAGAGATGGTTCATGGTTTTTGACAGTCCTCCATGCAACAATGTCGAGGTCCCACAGCATTTTCTTTGGAAACTGTGGGTTGAGTTTGTGTTAGGGTTCCATGTGAACTACTTTGACATAACCGAGTTCCAGGGCATCAATTTTTGGCTCAGCCCAAGATCGACCTCACACCCACTGAAACCCACTCAGAGGACCTCCTGCACCTGGGAGAGAGACAAACCCGCTTCCTCACCCCCTGTGTTAGGTAGTGGGATAGATGAGATCCATGAGTTCGTTAGACATTCCACATGACACCTTCTCAGGCATACAACATTTGTGGCTATGTCCTCGCAGAGTGTGCAAGACCACCCCGAGAGACACACTTCTGCATGGTCTACTGGTGGTGGGAAAGGGCGAGCAGCTACAGGTGGTAGCTAGGATGATCCATCCAGCTCGACGGGACTAGTTGTTCTCATTATGGGAATCCATGCCATTTTCCCACGCAGGAGCATGCCACAAAGAGCTATCTACACCAGGTTAGTTATTGTTTTATTTAATGTTCAAGTATTGATTATACGTTATGCAATCTCACAATTTCTGATAAATTTAACTTAGAATTATAGTTTTATGACTTGATTTATTTTAATGTGAATCTATTCATTTTTTAGTCTCCAATGCTCAGGTGGGAGGACGTCGGTTGCTTCAACCTAGATGGAGGCATTGTAACTGCAGAGGACATCAGGGGTACCATACACACAGATATTTTTCTTTCAGTAATTTAATTTAATGTTAGTAGTTAATCTTGTCATCCAATGTAGTTAATATTTAGTAATTGAATCTAAATATTTTTGTGCAAATGAACAGGTGTCTGCAGGAGTGAGTGACTAGCCATCCTTGCTGGTGATCAACAGATACCCTCGTGAGAAGGTACCTTATAATAAATTATAAATTTAATTTCAGTTTTGATGGCTTAGATTTGTATAGTTATTTATTTTATGTACTAATATACGAGGCCATGAATATGTATGCAGGTCTGAGTACATAGGCATGTCGGTGTCACTATCTCTCCATCAACTGCCTTTTCCCACCATATATGTCAGGTGTATCCCCTGGCATAGATGTCCCTTTCCCTGCATCCCTCCCCACCCCGTTCCATCCATCCCTTGCCTCCCATCCACCACCACACTTCCATCCAAATCCCCCTTCTTTGTCACAGCCTTCGCTCATTCCCCTCTGCCCCACCCATCCACACCCTCCCTCGCAATTTCCATTGTTTCCATCCTTCCCCCTCTAGCCATGATACACCATCCATCCACATTCACCCATCCCTCAACCCTATCCTAGACCTCATCCCCCTCCCCCATATTCCCCCACCACCCTTGTTTCCTCTTTGAGGGTGGCCCGTTCCATTCTATATCCAGTTGGGGTTTATCGTCGTACATCACCACTTCGCCCACTATAGTACAGGCCCTCTCCCACTGTGCCCCCTAGTTTTGTATTCAACGCCGATGTGGATACATCCTCCACTATGCCATCCACCCTAGCATCAGAGCAGATTGTCCATCCCACTGTTCCACCTGCCACCCCTGAGGACCAGCCGATTGCTCCACCTACCAGCCCCCAGGACTAGCATGTTGTGATCACGATGAGATTGATTACTTTATGAAAATCTTATGCAATTAATGAAAATTAACATAGGTAGTAAATTGTATGAGTTATCTTACTGTTTAAATGTTGCAGAGTGGAATTGCTGAGTGACTTGGATCACGGAGGAGGGTAGCCCTCTCACCACTTACGGTCTCATATGAGGTGAGATATTTAAGATTTGAAAACGTAATTTTGATTTTTAAATTGTGTTTTATACTTGTATAATTTCCTGTATGAGTTGACATTTGATTGTTGTCATTTCAGAGCCCAAGGGGAGGTGGTCAAAGTGGCCATAAGAACCAATCTTCCTCTAGCTCAAAGAAGAGGAAGATAGATTTTGGAGGTGCACCTGGGAGATCCGAGGGTGGGAAGGAGGATTGAGAGACCCTCCTATGTACACTAGTCATGATGTGGCATTTTTTTATGAGTTGCCATATTTTGTATAGAGCACGAGTTGCAATATTTTGTATACGGCACAAGTTACCATTATATAGACATTGGGAATGATGTTCCGTTTTTCAATACTACTATATGTGATTGGAAATTTTTCTATATTAACCTATCATTTTACACTTCTTTATATTACTTTGCCTTTTATTACAAATTTGCATACATTATGTCCAATGCAGCAGTAGTTTAAAGTTGATACGTTTGCAGTACTTATTGTTGATGAAGCAATAAAGTTTGTATTTTCACAATAAAATGCATACAAAATTTAACACTGTAGGTTAGTTAACAAACAAATACACAATTGCATAAATGTGAACAATAACAATGATTATAATTTTAAATACCAAATACATGGTCTTGTAAATCATAGTGCAAATAATTTTTCAATCGAGCAATTTTTTCCATAAAGTATTCTTCTTGCTACCAAATAATTTTATCGAGATCTTTTTGTAGTTTTCCAAGCCTCCCTTCACCCCTCAGCCCTTCCATTTGTTGTCTCAGCTTGTCATACCTAGATTCATCCTTGTTATTGCAGACCTAAACTGTAAGGACTTAGACATAACTAGACACCTAACCTAAAACCCTAGCTTTCTACCCTTCCAAACCCTTCCTCCCTTCTCCATCTCCTAGCATACTTGCTTACTTTTCCATTTCTCCTCTCTCATTTCCTAACCCTAATGTTGGAATCTCATACTCCTATCCTCGACCTATAGAATCATACCTTTGCCCCCTTTCAAAACCTCTTCTCTAGCCTTAGCATCCCTCTTAGGACTCTACAAGTCAAGCTCTCTGAAACCCTAGCTACCAACAACTCCTAGATAAGAATCAATTCTAACTAAATTTGGTCACTGATTCCAAAAAGAATCATTACAACAAGCACACCAAGTAACCTTAGGGTTTCTCAAATGCCACAATCCCTAGCCTTCTTCTCTCACAAAAGCTACAAAGTTAAATACTTTCTTCTCTCCTCAAGGTGAATTTCATGAAAAATGTCATCTAGCCCTTTGTTGAACTCTAACTCCTATATAACCCTAACTCATATTGAACCAACATACTAACATCTACAGTCTTATTCATTGTCCAAATTATAATAGAAAGCACTTGTTTGCCTTTGGTATTTACATAGTAATTATTGTCTCATTTTGCAAGCTAGAAATTGATATTGGAATGATCTTCTCTTACCATGTGATTGACTGGAAATTTCATAGTATTGATGAGATGAGAATCATATTGAACATGACTGTTGTTGGCTTGCCTTTTTTACATCTACTTGGCAAACATTGATTTTGATAAATTTGGCAATTCATATCATTTGAAGACGAAGTTGGCATTGCTTACTCTCATTGGATACATACATATTTGTTATGCTATTATTGAGCACTTGCAATTTTAACGATCTATTGTACTTGTTGCAATTTTAATGATTTAAGGGTTAGCATGCATATCCTAGGGTTTATAATCAATGATGAAACCCTAAACCTAGGAGGGAAACCCTAACACCAACCTTACCTAACCATCTCTTGTGGCCTCTTATAAAGTACCTTTTTGTTTGTATATGAGCATGGCTAGGATTGTAGTCATATGTCACATATTCTTTATAGACTAATCAAATGAAATAATTCAAAGCTTAAGCATGGATTACTTCACATAATCTAGGGTTAGAGCTTCATGTGAACTCCTTTTATAAACCATAGTGAAATAAGTAAAACATAGCTCATCTTCCACAACTCATACATTAAAAAATCATGAGAGAAAGAGGCTCTATAATAGGCGTATGCCTAGAGTTGATAAGAATAAATTAACATGCAATAGATGAAGGAATGACGGAAATGATGGGAAATGAATGCATAGATAGTATCAACCCTAGATTTATACCATAGTTATCATGCAAGCATCATAGTGAAAAGAAGCTAAAAATTTATTACATGTGTTTTGGACTTACCTTGTCCATATCAATAGGCCTTCTACTCCATTTTATAACCTTTAATAGCCATTCTATTCTAGCCTAACCCTTGCTAAAACCCTTTCCCTATACTCCTACCTTTCCCTCTCTCTAAAGCAAGGCTTATTCCTTTCATTTCCACACTACTTAGACCCCCTCGACTCTCCCTATATCTCTGACTACAATATCCATTTTGGACAGCCCTAGAACACCACTAACTCATCCTAATATACCCTAACTTCTTGACTGTAATTTCCTATTTATGGCAGCCCTAATAGCCTTCTTACCCACCTATCCTAGTATAAGGTCACTTCCTTGCCTTCCTATCTTACCCATTCACTAACGCCTCCCCTCAAATTTATCCAAAACCCAATTTAAAGTGTCACAAAGACACTCTAAAGGGACTATATCTAAACAATCATTCCCATCCATACTTAAACAAATTTGATAGTGGTATATAAACATCCATAACTTGGAAAAATACAAGAAAAGGCCTTGAATTGCTTGCAAGTCATTGTGTCATCAAAATCCAAGTGAATATACTTGTTATCACTCCTACTTAACTCAAAATTACATCTTGGACTATCAGAAGACATTTTACTTGACTGTAAATTTGATTTGGTTTAAGAGTCCCATTGGCTTGGAAACTTGGCACTTATAAAATTGTTTATCACTGATGTTTACTTAAAAGATTGTACCTTTGTCTTGACAAGTTAAAAAGTGAAATATAGGACTGTCATAATGCTAAATGCTTGGCTGAAAATACTTTTGTTTTGATAGTACCTTTCACTAATTCAAAGTGCCATCTCAACTCTTGTTTTTTATTTAACACTAGTAGAAAATGAGAAATTAATGACTAAAATCAGGCTATAAATGACTATTTTTGAGTCGGTGACTAATAGTAGCAAATTTCCACTATCTTATAGCTAGTCGTATTTCACTAGTCATTATTAGCTTGACTTAGTAGTCATTGATTTAGTCATTGATAGACAATGATTTAGTCATTGATTTAGTCATTGTTTTAGTCATTGATAGCTTATGATTTAGTCAATGATTTAGTCATGGATTTAGTCATTGATTTAGTCACTGATTTAGTCATTGATTTAGTCACTGATTTAGTCACTGATTGCAACCATTAGTGACCAAATATACGACTAAATAAACTACTAGATGTTAACATATTAATGACTAAGCTAAATACGACTAAGATACAGGAAATTAGCTACTAATAGTCGTATATATGTCAATTTAGTTGTTTTTGTAGTCACAAATTTATGATAGGGCATGGAGGAATCAAACCACCAACCTCCTGCCTATAATTAGGCAGGCACTCTACCATTGAGCTAGCACCCTTTAAGAAGTTGTTATTGCTTGACAATGATGATATTCAAACAAATTTATGATAGATATCAATCTACAAACTACATAATTATTACTATTACAGCTTACCAGTAACTAGTATTTATGATAAACTAATTCCTGAGAGCTATGTACAACTTTCCTTGTAACTAAAGCTAATAAAAATACTATAAATACTCTAACCAAAGAGATTTAGTGATGAGCATCTCTTCCCATTCTTCATCACTATCATTCTCATATTCCAAACAAGAGTCCTTCCTGAAAGGATTTCGAAGCCCAATGCCATCACTGCATCAAAAACAAAGAGATTAAGAATCCATCACTATAAATACTCTTGTTTACTAAAATATTAAGAATCCATGAGATTCAAGGTGTTTTAGATGTTCCACATCATGGGCTATCAAAATTAAAACACATCCCGTTGATTTGATAATTAATAAACTTAAAATTATCCAAAGTATATTCACATTTTCTTTGAGAAGATTCCATAATAAGGAGGTCTATGGTTGTGATCAAACTGTAAAAGGTTTCTTCTCTTATTGTGAAGCCTATTTTATTGTGATCAAACTGCAAAATGTTTGGTGTGGGGTTATATTTACAAGTACAAAGTTCAAGGTTCATGAAGAATTGTTCAAAACCTACCATTAGTACAGCATTATAACATAGGGTATGTTTTTGCGGGAGGATAGAGGTAGGTTAGAGCAGACGGTAAGAGTAAGAGAGGGTCTGGCCTAGCTAATTTAAAGAAAAAAAAATCTAAATCTTGGCTGAATTAGAGATTGAATAGTCTCTTAGTAAGGGGTAATGTGTTGGTGAGTGAGTGTAGCGCTAAGGCGTTATATTTCTTTTCTCTTAGGCACCGATTTTGGAAAGTGATGCTAAGAAGTCCCCAAGATGGCCAAGGGATATTTGACAATCCTACATGACATTGGTAATGTCTCGGTGCAACTTAGGGACATCCCCTGTGCAGTGTTAGATCTTAAAATATAGGCTCATCTAAAAATGGTTATCTCTTGTATTTAGATCCATAAAAATAAGTCTATATCCATAGATAACAAACTTGGAAAAATACAAAGGCTTAAAATGGCTGGATAAAAGGAAACAAAAGCTGTAAATGCCATATTAGCAAGAGGAAAAACACAATTATTAAAAGAAAATTATTAATATCCAACAACAAAAGAAGAAAAAACTCACCCTTGGACTCTGAAGGAACCAAAAATGTGCTTCCCTCTGAAGTACTCTGAAATCCTTGCACCTTTGGGATAGAATCATTATTAGATAGTCCATTAATATTCAGTAGTTCATGTCCATTTGTGCTTTCCAAAACATCTTGTCCATTTACCCACTCCCTTTGCAATTTCCTAGACAATGCCAAATTGGGAGTGGAATAATGGCTTGATATTTCTATAGAACCTTCTGACCTTGCAAATAAAAATCTTGACTGCTTGCTATTCTGAGACTTCCATGAAATTGATATTTCCTTTGACGGCCCATTGCATTTATCAGTCTCAACAAGGAGGAAATTTGCTAAATTGTGAGGACTATTTAATACACTATCATTTGAATCAAAATTCAAAGACAATATCTTTGAAATTATATTGTTTTCTCCAACATCTGAGCCATTCATATTAACTTCTGGAAGGATATTACACACCAGATTCTCCAAGCATTCTAGCTTTCCAGAACTGGCATTAGAATCTCTAGCAATTTCTACTTTCTCGGGAATTTGAAAACTAGTACTTGTACTTCTATCGGTTGCATCTAACATAGAATCATTTTCAAAATTTTGGATAGAGCTTGTACTAGTATTTCCAGCTTTTGAAACTGATCTTTCCTCTAACATAGGCTCATTTTCACAATTTTGGATAGAACCTGCACTAGTCTTTTCAGCAATTGAAACTAATCTTTCCTCTGCTTTATGATTAGTAACTCCAAAGCTGTCACCGTCACCATTAAGGGTGCAAGTATTTACATACTTTTGATGAAGAGAACAACCTTTAGAACTATAATCATCCACTGAAAATTGGACTTTTTCCATAAAGGGAGGCACCTCTGCTTCTGAAGAAATAGCTTTAGAGCAACCTTCACCATATGGTTTTGCAAAGTGTTCTTCATAATTGTTCTGATACCTATCATCAAATGGATACCTTTGTAGACAATTCTCAACATTGTTTCCTGAAAGCATTCTACTGCTTTTATTTAGAGCAACAACATTCACTTCACTATTGCTTTGAAGAACAGAATTGATTTGAGGGATAGAGATTGGAAAGCTATATTTAGAAAGTCCAACACAAACAATACCAGATGACACTCAATCTGCATCTGTTCTTTCACTTCTTGCTTTTTCAATGTGCCCACTTCCCAGCTCAGATGAACCCTTGTGTGTGTCAGAGGACGAATTCTTCAATAGACTTTTAAAACCTTCATGACTCCTACATTTCATAGTAGGATCAACTAAACTGGCATTCTTTCCATGGAAAGCTTCCCCAGTGTTATTTACATGCGAATTTAATTTATATATGTTCCACTCATTGCATTAGGTTTGGCATCAATATGTTTTTTAGATATAAACGTTGATGATTTCCCACCCTTATTAATCAACAGCTTGCCATGATCAAAACTCAACCCTGATGCCGCGGCTTCCACCACCAAGGCAGGGATATTTAATGTTCGAGACACTGAAAGTGAATGAGATGAACTTGTTTTAGGATTAGAGGAGCCTTGAATAGATGGGATACTCATACTAAATGATTTTTCCTGTGCAACATGGGAGCCCCTGCAACAACCATTAATGTCTCAATATTCAGTAAGATATGTAATATTCCACCACAAACTTCTAAATCATATGGAAGATTATGTTCACTAAACTTAATGTGTAATGTTACTCTGCACCAATCCAGCGGGGTGCTGGAAAAATAAACAAATATTCCATGACAAGAAATAGATTCCATACCAAGATGCACTAGCTGGCAATACAACTGATCTTCCAGCAGCTCCACTGGCAAGGGAAGTCTCAACATTACCTCTTGTGTTCTAGTTTCACATAGAAATATGAATAGGTATATATTATTAGGAAATGAAAATGAAGCCATGTATAAAGAATCTAGAAGACAATCACTAAATTAAAACATAAGCTGTCTAAAGAAAATACACATTAGCTTCTATACTAATGATTATTTAGGACTGAATCAGAAGCTATTAAATAATCTAATATGGAAGCATGGAAAAAGCAGTCTACATAGATATAAATAACAAATGCTAAATATAATTGGACGAAAGTACAATATACTAAAATCCTAAAGTCACTTACAGGAGCCAGTGATTTGCTCAATTTACTTGAAGAAGCTGATCCAAACAAGGAAACCTCTGCCATTGGTGGAGGTAAACAAAGTCCCCAGTTTTGATGTGAAGGATTTGTAACATCATAGAACTACTGAGTTTTGCTGCTAGAAAAATAGGACATAGAAAATCAAAAAACATAAAAGGTAAATGTGAAATAATTTTTAAAACAATTTATCCCAATAAAGAAAAATTTATAAATTAATATAAATATATTAATAAGAATATTATATCGAATGTTTCAAAATGAACTAAAAGAGATAACTGGGGCAACAATACAGTAAATATTACATCCCAAAACTAGTGTACAGATATACAAAGTAGCCAAGGCTGATGTCTGAAAATTTTTCCATTCCAATTTCCTCCAACAAATTTTACAAAATTTTCCCCCAAATGATCTCTTGAAGGCTTTCTTCATTACAGCAGCCAACCCCATCCATGTGGGGCCTTCCTCTTCCCATTGCTTCAAGCAATGAGGTCATCGTCACATAAATCTAGGATTCAAAGCACAGGATAAAGTGTGCAAGGGGGTGTTGAATTGGTTCCACATGTAAACAATGATTTTCTTCACAACGCAAAATCTATATCAATGATTCTCAACACAACCTATACAAAATTTACATCAAAAAATAAAAGCACAGGAACCCTCATGTCAAATGGTTTCAATAGATTTCTCATCCATGGTATCCCTGCCATCATAAATCTTTCCCCAAAAAGGCTTGCAGTGTCTGCATTTCAAAGAAGCTCAAATGTTGGTGTTGTGAATTTCAGCAGAAGTCAATCTTGATCCACCACTTCCCATCAATCACCAGTCTACACAACACTCCTCTCTGAATTTGACTGTCTCCAAAAAGACTAAATCTCACTCACGATAGACAATAATGCAATTTTCACATGTACAAAGCGATGCAACTGGAGGAAGTTTGAGGCACATCTTGTCTCAACAACTTTCAATGACTCCAGCTTGAAGAATTGTCAAAAAGATGGATTCAAGTTGATGATGGTTTGTGATGAATTCTAGGGTTGTTATTGCATGATGGTTTATCAAAACTTTGGTTTATGAGTTTCCATGCATGAAATCAAAATGTTGTTTGGGTTATAAGGTAGTGAATGTTTGCTTCTACACCTAACTCCAAACAAGCTCTAGATAGCTCCAATCATAAGAGGCATTATAAATAAACAAAATTTAGCAAATTTGCTCCTTGTTGAGACTGATAAATGCAATGGGCTGTCAAAGGAAATATCAAGTTCATGGAAGTCTCAGAATAGCAAGCAGTCAATATTTTTAAATGAATATTAATGGACTATCTAATAATGATTTTGGCCCAAAGGTGCAAGGATTTCAGAGTACTTCAGAGGGAAGCACATTTTTGGTTCTTTTAGAGGCCAAGGGTGAGTTTTGTCTTCTTTTGTTGTTGGATATTAGTTCTCTTCATCAAAAGTATGTAAATACTTGCACCCTTAATGGTGACAGTGACAGCTTTGGAGTTACTGATCATAAAGCAGAGGAAAGATTAGTTTCAACTGCTGAAAAGCCTAGTCCAGGTTCTAGTACAAGATCTATCCAAAATTTTGAAAATGAGTCTATGTTAGATGCAGGTTCTATCCAAAATTGTGAAAATGAGCCTATGTTAGAGGAAATATCAGTTTCAGAAGCTGGAAATACTAGTACAGGTTAGTTTCAACTGTTGAAAAGACTAGTGCAGGTTCTATCCAAAATTGTGAAAATGAGCCTATGTTAGAGGAATGATCAGTTTCAGAAGCTGGAAATACTAGTACATGTTAGTTTCAACTACTGAAAAGACTAGTGTAGGTTCTAGTACAAGCTCTATCCAAAATTTTGAAAATGAGTCTATGTTAAATGTAGGTTCTATCCTTGTTCAGAGACTGATGGTTAGTTTCAAAATTGTGAAAATGAGCCTATGTTAGAGGAACCTAAACTAGAACATTTCATCTTTAGACATCTTGTCTTCTATGAAATCAGTTTTAGATATCATTGCTTATTCAGAGACTGTAATAGCTCCTTAAATATTTTCATATAGTAGGAGGACAAGAGATGTATCGCCTGGCTTCTTCAGAAGATACTTCACTTCTAGTAGAAAAATTTCATAGATAGAACCCCCTGCATTGCTAACTCAAAGATCATCATTTCTTACTTACAACCTCTAGATAGCTCCAATCACAAGACGCATTATAAATAAACCTCCAATACTAGTTCTATCAGGCAGTGTAGGCTTCGAGTCACACAACTAATGGATAGAAAGAACCTCAAAAAACACCCTTGAGCATAGCCTTGGATATTAGAATAGTTGACAGTAGACCGCGTTGTTGGTATTGGGCTTCTTCCTTGAAGTCCCTTGAACCCTCACTCATTTTGATCTTTTGGGCTCTCTAGGATTAAACAGTAAGAGTTTTTGCATTCTCCTTGCATTATTCTATTTCTTACATGAAGATAAAAAGGATGGTGAGGAAAGCATTGGAGAGATGCAAATGAAACTTACTTGAAATGTCTATCCATGTGAATCAATGGAAATAGAAAAGAATATTGGTAATCAAATATTTATCATTTGATGAAACATACCCCAGAAACAAAAATTATATTGCTAGTATGACTCCAGAAAAGATCCAAATATATCTTTGATACTTTTATATAGAAGTACTTACTTTTTCTTGTCAATGTCTAGTATGTCACTCTTCTCTGCCTTCTCAACAATAGCCTGCAATATTTTAGGGGTAAGCCGGTAAGACACTCATTTTCTAGCAAAAAATCTCAATCAAGGTAGTAAAAAAGACCTATCTGCATTTATATCTACTGTATTATTTGACTGAGAAAATATTCAATAGCCTGACAAATAAAAGGATTTCTTAATCTGGAATTAGTTCATGAGTTTACATGAATTCTATTAGGGTACTTGTCATCCATGGGTACATAGGTAAGAAGGTATCAGTAGACCTAAGTACCTAAGGGCCTATATCACAATCCAAGGCACTCAAAGCATGACCCTTTGAACAAGATACAGTGACAGGGCTATAGTGGATGGGATCTAGCTCAAGTGGTTGGGAGGAAGAATGTTATCCTCTCCACCTGGCTTCAAATCCCACTTTTGGCATGTTCACTCTTTGTGAGTTGATTGTTGACTAGGACTATTCATGATTCAATTGCTGATGGGGCTCGCAAATTACCAGTGCAATCTCATTCTCACTACAAGCTCAAGGGTGTGACAAATTGTATTCAAAGGAAAAAAGAGTGACATGATTATGCAATTTATACCATCAAAGCCCAAATAAATACCCAATCATTAGGATTGAACAAATTTCATACAAATAGTTGACCATTCAAACTCCATTTTTTGATAAATGTTTATGAAATTGAAACACAATTCCAAAATTAAAATAATTAAAAAAACAACATTTTACAGTACTTGAAAACATGATTCATAAAGTGAGAAAGGGGGCCCACCTATAAATCTAGACTAAAAGATTGTCTTGTACAATCTCAAGAACTAAATTATACAGAGCTTTCATTGATTTCATAAAATAGAAATGCATTACATAGTTTTCCTAGAGACAAGAAATGAAATTTGAGCATCTTGAAGACCTTTTGCAAATATCATTTGCATATTAGGCCTATCAATTTTAACATACTGGAACAACCTTAACCAAAATTTGAAGCCAGAATAAAGTTTATATACATCAACACTAGATATAGTACATGTTTATGTTGGGCCCCATGACCACACTGTAGGGACTTTTGGCAAGCTAGACATCGATCCTCAGGAAACTCATTAACCACATTCATGAGATATGATCAGACCACCTCAAACAATGTTACTTCACAATACAGAGATATGAGCTTGGCTCATGGGTTTAGATTATCCCTTCAGCAATTCGCAGAAGAAATCATGGTCACAATGTTCAGCATTAAGGCAATTTGCAAAAGAAACCATTGTGCCAATAGGCACATCACCTCACAGCAAGGGCTTCTAGAAACTTCGGGCAAGTGATTCAGCTCCAAGCTAGTTGATTGATTCAAGCTATAAACAGGTTGGTTTTGAATCCCTAGTCTTTGGTTCTTTTGTTCTAGTTCCAGTGGCTTCAATTCATGCTTTTCAGCATTATGGGTTTGCGGTTTGCTTGGTTTTTAGTTTAGACTCCCCTCTAGCTCTCTCTCTCTGTGTTCTTTGAGCTATCCGACATCGACCTTGGTTCTACTATGGGGGTTCATTTTGTTTTCAATATATTCCTCCAATTGTTACCAATCTCGACACTCAACCTTTAGCACTCTCAACCAACCTCCCCTTCATCTTATTCAACTCCCCAATCCTCAACATGGCTAGAGCAACCCAAAGCAGAGATCCTCACAAGGGAAAGAGCCCTATTTTTGAACCAAGGGTTCAAAGCTCGAGACTTCTATTTTAGATCTACCCCAGACCACATTAAACATGAGATCACCAGCATGTTAGAGAAAATGCGACAGGACAGAATGAGTCCAAACTCATTTATGTGGAGCTAATTCAGGAGGAAAATTGTACCACCACGTTGGAAGACAATGCACATGGTACATGCAGAATACTGGGATCTATCCTAGAATAAAAATGGCTTGTTTCCATGGTAAATAGATGAGTTTTACAGTTTACTTATAGCTGTGAAGGTAGTGACCAGCTCTGTAGCTCTCTGCCTGCACTGTCACAACACCAAAAATCAGCAATTCACGAAAAAGAGAGATGAGGAACCAAACTCTGGTAGGGGACCCCAAAGAATTACTGGTTCAACAACTACAGGGATGGATTATGCTACAAATCTGCTCATTGCCGAGGGAAATGGCCTCAAGCAAGAACATTAGGATGCAGGGGAAAACCCCAAATCCAAAAGCAAAAGGGGTTTCCCAATCTCACACTCGCAGGCATGAGTTAAGGATTTTGCTACCAAACACAAGGCCTCCAACATTCAGAAGAAGATAAAATTCCTTAAAAGTGAAGGGGTAGCTACAACCAAACAATTGATAAGGAGCTGGAGAAGATCATGTCAAATAAGGAACTCTCTCAAAGTAGGGCCACCATTATTCATTCACAATTTCCCTATGTCTAAGAGATGACCACATGTCTCATGGAAAGCCAACCAGAATAGAATAATCCTATCCTAGACCACATCTTGGACACTCTTCAACTATCATATGGCAAATACAACTCCCTTCTAGGTGCAATTTTGGCCTCAACTATGGGAAAAGGGAGTTCAAAACAAAGACATGCTCATGAGGACTCAACCAACTGCAGAGGACACCAAGCTCCACACTGGAAGCAATCTAAAGCACCCCATTTCTCTTGAGTAGGAGCACAAGGGCTTCACTTGTTGACCAATATCCTTTCATGTTGGTTCATATTGTGGGTTTTAAAATTATTAAAAATTGAACCAATATATTGTAGGTATTGGGGGGATGAGGGGTTTAAGGTGGGGGTGGGTATGGTGCTTTATAAGGATTGAAGTACAAAAAGGGGCGGGGAGGAGGTTTTAATTATTGGGAGAGGGTTTCAACAAAAATGGTTTGGGTCAATATCTCTAGAAATTAAGGGTATTCTTTAATATCCCACGATTGCACGTGCTATGTGAGATGTTCACTAAGTGAAGTCCCTGTGAGTAGGAGGAGGCTTAATCTTAGGTTTTCCTGGTCCCTATCTCAAGCTTTATGTTTATATTTGCTGGTGCTTGTCATAGTATCTTTCTGCTTATTTTCATAGAGCAATTGGCTAGACCATGCCACCTCTTGGAAGACTGTTTATGCTTTTCAATTTCAGACATACCCAAACTGGCTACTATTCTCAGCCTTTTTAATTTAAATCTAGGAAACTCCACATGATCCTGAGCTTTAGAAGGTAGTAGTTCCAATCAAATTGATAAGAAGGATGCTAACCATTTAAAGAAGCCCGTACTTCATGATCTAAAATAGAATCCAATAGTGTAGTAAGGTGATAAGGTGATCTTGCCAAAACCACCTGCAATTACAAAGGTACTCAAGATAATCCCATCATCTCCTCCTATTTTTGACATCAATGATGAACTTAGTAGTGGTACTCAATATAAGTTCCATATGATATGCATATCCTTAGCTCTTTCTATCCCATAATACCGATGATTTGCTTATCACCGTATTCATGATGGCTATTGTTAAACATGTGTGATTGATATCAATGATTACTAACAAGCCTAGTAATATACATAATCTAATTAGAATCAGCTTACTGTATATACCAGCTGACTTGACCATGCAATTGCTCAGCTGAATACAGTGTACTTATACTACAATAGTATCACTACTAGTTATGGATAATAGTATACACTTACTAGTTCATCTTCTTGGAATGTGCTTATTGCACTCGAATCCCCATAAGTACTTACATAATTTTCTAATAGGTTGAAAGCTAGGAATCTAGGTGAGATAGATAGGCTTACATATTATTGACTTTTGAAGTTTCCACTTGCTTATTAGTGCTGGTTAAGATACAAGATTAATTAGTCCTTATGGTGAGCCCAAGTTTTTAAAGAATGATTCTTCTTGGGTTTCACATACGACATTAAACCAATCAATTCCATTGCCTGTGTACCAAATCATTATGATTTTCATTTCATTGTAAATGTTACTAATTCATCCCCTGGCACTATCAAAGGTGTCCTTGTTTTTTTAATATAATTTTGTTTTCATTACCATTTTTATTTTCCTCATTACTAAATCTACTTATATTACATATTTCTTTTACCTGTGTATTTTTAGTAAGAGTTTTTTTGTCTATTCATATATACAGTGGAAATCACATTTAGGGTGAGAGGTTAAGCCAAGTGAAACTTATTCAACCTCCCAGATACTTGTTACGAAGGAGTACCAAAATGTCAACTATAGAAAGCAATACGTAGAAAAGAAAGGGAAGTGAAGCAAAGAATAGAGGAGAGGAGATATCTATGCCAAAATACAAATATCTACAAATTTTTTTAAAATTAATTAGTATATTAACATGTTCATATCAAGAAGCTCCCCAAAAATATGTAATTAATGTTGAAAATGAATAAAGTCTAAAGTAAAAGTAAGTTCTGATCACTAGAAAGTAAACATTCACTGAATTCACATATGTGGAAGAGTAAAATTTTCTACAGAAGTGTGAGATGTGCTCTTCTAATTATTGTTGTTATTACTAAGAATTGTCCCTTAGGAGAAACAGTCCCAAGGGGCTCTAAGATCATCTAGACTCATTGTCCCTGCCACTAACAACGAATCTCACCCTTGAAATTTGTGTGTGCTCGTTTCAGTGGAGTATCCCTAGTTGATTCTTCCATGATCAAATATTGAAAACCTCCAAGTAAATATTTGAATAAATGAAGAAGACACATGGATCTGCAACTAAATATTGTATATCAGCAATAATATTCTTGAAATATATGAACAGATTTGTCAAATATGCACTTGAAACTGTAAAATTCTGTTGGCATTCGTATGTTGAGTGATGCAAAGACCAATGGGAAATGGAGAGAGAAGTATTGGTAAGTTAAATCAAAACTAACTCTTGTTAATAAAAGATTCTAAAATCTAAATCATTATTAGCAAAAAGAGAAATCTGCTTTGAATGAATTCTAATGGTGGGACAAATTCATAGACCAGACAAAATCACTTCATTAATCAAAGATGCAATTACTTAATTATGATACAAATCAAGACCTATCTCGCTCCAAGGAACTTGAGGGGATGCAGAATAACATTCACTACTCAAGATCTTGATCTACAAAAACACCCTAAAGAAGCTTTCAAATTATAGACATTAAGACTAGAAGAATAGAAGAAGATGAACAATGGACACTATTGACATGCTCCTCCTCCTGGCCCTATTTTTTTGCTTGAATATATTGTTCTAATATTCAAAGCTTTTGATATATTTGGAGTGCTTACATTGGTCCTGCTTTTTAATAAAAAAATGATTCTAAATTTTCCTTCAACAAGATCCCAGGAGCCACTAAAACCAACGCAACCTTTGCTGGATGTGAAGCATTTTAGTGATCAACTAAATTTTCAGTGAAGATGCGAATTTTACTGTAATATCCAATCTATTTGTATTCTTCAACAATACATATTTTTGACACCAAAAAGCTAAATACATCTCTTCTAATTTAATGTTAATTTAAGTGTTTTTGTTTGCTTTATTTGTCTTTCCAAGCATGCCAAAATCATCCATACAAGAGAACTATTCTAAAGTGATTTCTCTGCCTCTTTTTATCACTTCATACTGAATATGGAAAAGCTTATTCATCTCCCTAAAATTACACGCTAGCTAGATTCTCAAAGAAATACTGATTTGGATGTGTTGATTGGTTTTCATATGCTGCATTATTTTTTAAGAAACCTTTTTCTTTGTTGTACCATAAATAGATCATGTAAGTGGTTTTTTTTCTCTTCTTAATATAGGAATATTACCCTCATAATAGAGGCACCTTGCTCTCATTAAAAATAGCAACAATTACAAGGAAAAGAAACAATTTTTTTTCTATGATAATGAAGGATCAATTCTCCCAAAGGGTATCAACAGACCCTCACAAAGAAGACACCCTTCTACTGCACAACTGACATCAAATTTCATTATGCAAAGTCCTCAACTGGCAGTGATCTCCACCTCTATTTATAACAAGAAAATCCACAACACCTTTATCTAAACAAGGCAGTATACTCCCTCATATCACCCACTGGAATGATTCTCTTCTATATGCCTAATTTAGCATAAGGAAAATTCCATACATTGTAACAAATCAACACCCTATCATATTGTTAACTTGTTGAGATAAACACAGCAAAGGGAAACTTTGTCTTCTAACATAGCATCACTAAAGTGCAAATTTCACAAGTTAATTCAATGACGAAAAATATTAAAATAAAAGGTTATGAAAACGTTAAACTGTAAGATGAATGGAGAATAGCATTCTTCTCAAGGTCACACTACTTTCTTGTTGATATGTGTTGAGTTCAGCTCCATGGAAAGGAAAAATAGCGATAGAGTTGCAAAGAAAACACCAAGGATGGTCATTGTTCCTCGTCCCAATCTTCAATCTGACCATACATTTTGATGTTGACTAGAATATTCTCGCAAAAATCATAGATAAGGTTATAACAATGGCTCTATTAGGAGACAACTTCTCCTTTCAGGATGCCAAGAATCCCTGAATTTGACGATGGAAATAAATTGTACTCAAAACATATTTTGGATTTGAATAATGACATTGAGTGTCATACCTTAATAAATTGGACACTAATCCTTGATTACATTATGATATCAGATTATATTTGACTGTAACAACTTTAATTAACAGGACACCTCACTATGAACTAATTGAAACACACCCAGAAATCCCTAAAAGATGCACTACAAACTGTCTCAAAACATACACATCTAATTTTCAACCAAGGCACAACCAAAAGATTGAACTTTAAACTTTGTAATCCTAACCTAACTTACACAAACATGCCTTATTAGTGACATGCCTTACTAGTGTTGAAAAGACATCACATTATGGTGGTAGTTTCAACTTGGTATCCTTAGTGACGTTCCATTAGTTGGGACAATCATCTATTTGATATTCTTTGAATACAACATGGATGACCCACTGACACTGTCTGAAGAAGAACCTAGATTTTCATCATACAAATCCACTTTCTTGAAAAAAAAATTCCTATATTTTTTCTCAAGTACCTTTTTAATTCTCTCTATATTAGAATCCCAAGAAAACATGATTTTAAATTCCCTTACCAAATCATCAATCCTTTTGATTTCTTCCATGATGCAAGCCTTTTGATCTTGACAATTTGTGGACTATATCAAATATATTTCGCAATCAGCTGGAAGTCTCAATCATCGGATGTATTTGTCATGCTCACAAGCCAAGGAAACTATTT
The DNA here is from genome assembly GCA_001517045.1 of Pseudotsuga menziesii. Classification (NCBI taxonomy): domain Eukaryota; kingdom Viridiplantae; phylum Streptophyta; class Pinopsida; order Pinales; family Pinaceae; genus Pseudotsuga; species Pseudotsuga menziesii. The sequence goes on from LPNX010416749.1 coordinate 74,079, forward strand.
AATGATTTGCAATTTTGCATGTTTTGTGCATTTTACTTATTTTCATCCCTATGCTTGCTTTGCAGGAAGGTGAAGTTGGTTGCTTTGGACAGAGGAAGTCAATCTATAAACAAAGACATTTAGAAATGGCAAAGAATAACTTCAAGAAGGAACATCCTCTAGGTATGCATCCTCATTTGCCTCTTGAAGGTTTACAACTTTATATTTAACTCTTGTGCTTTATCTCCCTCTCTTTGTAGTCACTCTGTTTCTGTATGTCATTCTGTTTGTACAACCCCACTATTTTTAATAGGCATGTGGGTGATTCCTTAGGAATTAAATGGGGATGGATGTTATAGATGTCATATCTTTCTTAATACAACAAATGACCAAAAAAAAGGTCAATGGGTCTTGAGAGTTCAACCAACTGTCTATATTCAAAGGGAATGTAGGATATAAGTACAACTAATAATAAATGAGGGAGTAGTAGGATCTAGGTACAACAAAGGAGGAAAACGCTAGCTCAACATCAATATCGTGGAAATTTTCTAAAGAGTAATAGAATATTGATTTTGTCGTAATAATTTGCCTCTTTCTGTAGATTCTCCCTCTAAAATGGTAGTAACCAGGTTTAACTATTTATTATATTTATAAGGTATAATCCTAACATCACATTTCATAAGGAAATAACAACTGAGCCATCAATAGAGACTATCTTTTTTATGATCTTTCCCTCATTTTATACATGCCAATGCATTTCTCCAAAAAGCAAAGGGGGTTATTTAGAGATGAGCTATTTTGATTTTGTTAGCTCATGCCACATTAGCAGATTACAGATAATGACTAGCAGTCACAAGAGATTTCAAGTAAGCCTTTGGACATTTATGGCATTCTTCTCTTGATTATTAGGCAGGCATTTATGTTCAACTTCTTTTGAGAATGCTGTTGAGCAATTTCCAGCAACTTCCAACTGATATCTAGTCATTTATTATAAAATTATTCTGATCATAATAAAAAAGTGTAGGTATGATATATTGCAGCCTTTTATTGCAATGGCAAAATAGGCATAAGGAAAGTCTATAGACTGAGGAAAGTCTATAGACTGGAGCAACCCACAAAAACAAAATGGGTTAGTAGATTGTATTGCAAAATACTATCTACTAAATATAGTAGTTTATTTTATAAGGTATTTATTTTATTAAAATACAATGGTGTAAATTCATCTTGTATATACACTAAACAAGTATCATTCCAATTCAGGGTTGATTTTTGCATTTGTCAGTGCTGCTATTTCAACTCTCGGTGAAAAATGTTCAGGGTCTTGCAAAGGTTCTTCCTAAAGATTGAAGAAAATACAATATTACATTACTAAAGTATGTTCTTTAAAATTTATTGCTTTCAATAAATGCCATCTGGCTTCGATATGGATTTTTCCTTTGTATATAGAGGTTTTTGTTTTGTTATGTATTCAATATTCTGAAAGCTTTAATTTCTTTTAAGAATATAAGTTATGACTAATGTCTTTGGTATTTGTGATAGAGAGGAGGCAAGCAGAGGATGGATGAATCCGTGAGCTAGCCTCTCTATTTATCACACACTCACTCACACTCAGTTGTAGCGCATAGCTAAGGAAGAAGAAGACATTGGGGCTAGGAAGAAAGAGTTTACTACTGTCAGGAGATCATCTTACTATTTTGTGCACGCCTGGATTGATCTCCTCCTCAAAATCGAAGTTTAGAGATCAAGATCAAAGCATTTGGTTGGATAGAACTCCAGAAATGCAAAACCCTAATCTACTCCTAAACCAGCACTGCAGAATTTCAAGCTCCAAATCCAGATCCGACATCTTGACCTGGTAAGATATAAATCTTTTGTATTTCCATTTGAGGTTCTAAGTTAAGATGTCTCATCATACCAAGCTTGATGAAAATCTTGAGGGAGTTGATAACTTCCGAGCTTGGAAGTATAGGATCTCCCTGGTCCTGGACAGTAGCAACACCTGAAATGATGAACACGTTCAAAATAAAGAGGATAATTGAAATTTGTGTATAGAATGCACCTAGAAAACTCATCCATAAACAACCAATCATTAGCAGGTCACATAAGGGCTGAAGCATCTAACATACTCAGGAAGGAAACAATATACCTCCATAGTTAAATTGATTTCCACTTCGATATTGATACTTTGCAGCTTCATTCACAATCTACAGAAAGCAAGGGCAAGTGTTCAATGGAAACTATGCTAGTATTCCCTTACAGCAAATAGCATTAAAAAATTAGATAAACAGTACACTGTGCCTATAGCTGTTATTTGCTTTCCATTTCCTTTCCACAATAGTTTGTGAATGAAGTTGTATACTATTAGTCATGATACATAACTTTACAGTCAAGTTGACACATAGGACATAAGAGGTGAATGTAAATGTTAAAAGGGAAACTAAACCTCTGTAATGAAAGAAAATTGGGATTCATCACATGTCAATGGTGATACGACCCAATTCTAGAGATTGCCTATGACCCAATTCTGGATATTGCCATTGCCAATTTAGATATAACAGTGATTGAAAATAGTTTCAAACATAAGAAATCAAAATAAACATCACTTCACTAGCATGCAAATGCTCAGCCCTATTGTTTCTGAAATAGGAGGTTGTGCCCCATTATATGGTAAGCCCAAAGGCTATGAAGAGTGGATGAAGAAAAACACTTATTAGATTAAAACATAATCTTAGATTCTTAACATCATTAGCTCAATTCACACAAATAAATAGACAATAAATGCATCTATAATGGTATTTACTCTGCCTTGAAAGGGAATGAGAGAACCTATAGCGGATGTCATGATCTCATATTTTGGATAGAACTACATATTTTCTAAGCCATTCAACTCTCGGTGGGGGGTTACTAGAAGAAATAAGGGGTAAAAAGGGATTTAAAGATAAAATTTCTATAGAAATGAGGTTCAAAGGGGTTTTAGATTGATTCCTAATGTACATGGAAGGACTTTAATAATTTTCTTTGAAAGCACATGTTTTGAGCGAATACATTTAGTAGACACCCTGTGTTCGGCTCCAGTATGGTAACATACTTGTCAATAGATTAGGTTTTTCACATCCAATGAAGACAACTTGTGACATGAAAATATTCTCACATACTGACATCCTTACATTTTGCACCATAATTCGGCTCATTTGTTATTTTGATATTTGTACAAGCAGAATATGAGGTTGTTTTCTCAGAAACCCAACATGATTGTTGATACATATAAAAATCAGTGTTTAAAACTCGATGCCTGGATTAGAGATTCTCTAAGATTTAATCAGTGAAAGAAGAGAGAACATTGAATATAAAATATTACCAATGACAATACTCACTTCCCTTTCGAATAGTCTACAAACCCATTACAATCCATCCAATGTAAATCTACTTGAATGCAAAGAACAATTTTTGAGATGAAGGAAGACACTAAATGGTGGTTGATATAAATTTCTTTACACATTTCATCTCATTTCATATAATAGGATCAGTTTCATCCTTGGGGAGGTTCAAACTTCCAATTGGAATTCTTGAGAAAGACAAATTTCCATCATTTTAGTTAGTGACAACAAATAGGTAACCACTGCATATAAGCATATATATGTGTGTGTGTGTGTGTGTGTAAAAGAAGAAAAGTTATATTAAAGGAGGTCCCAATGCAGGGTGAAAACATAACCCAACAACCATGTACTTCGACTTGCTGAAATAACATTCTAAGTTTCATTCTTTCAAATTATGGGGACCTTAGTTAAAGTCCAGCAACAATGATTTAAACCTTTCACTCTTTTTTTGTGTGCCAAATTTAGTAATCCAAATGTACATACACAAATGAATAATTTAGCTGGTCAAATGCAGGGTATATGTAATCTGCAAGTTGAATTTCCACTATTTCCCGATTTCCCTACACCAAAACACAAAAAGGTCAAAATCAGAAATTGGCATTTGCATAGCATATAGTTTAAAACATTGACAGTAACCAAAATCAGTATAGAAATTGATGACTAATCATCTCTGTTCATGCCTACATGTGACATACATCATGAATCACGGTGACACCTGAGGAAATTAATTAGTTTAATGAAATAATCAAACTAGAGCATCTACATTGACATCATGAATCACTGAAAGAAGAATGTAGAGAAACATTAGAGCATCTACATTGACAACCTAGGTATGTTCTTATCCAGGAAGATTGTATGTCTTGACCTTGGTGCTTAAAAGAGAAGTTTGGGTTTCCTTTGAAGGCCAAAGGTATCCACTTATAGGCATGCAGATGGACAGATGAATATGCACCATAAATTGCAGGCTTTAATCCAGGGTAGTGTCCTGGCAAGTTCCAGACCTATGAAGAGGAGAAGAAAAAGATGAGGAAATGGCTAATAGGCTCAAAGAAGCTGAAGCATAATGGCTACAAATTGAGAACTAGGTACTTTGGGACTTCTATATGTCAGACTTCCAGGATATAAATGTTAAGATTATCACAATGAAGTCTAGCCCAAAAAACCAAAATGCAGTACACCTTCCAAGTAGGTAAGGGGTGTGTCATGGAAAGCACCCTACCTCCAAAAGGAGCTTTAAAGCCCTTTCATCTTGTTCAAGGAAGGTTAGAGACTCAGCATAACTATTAGTCTGCTCTTTGTTTTGATTGTAAAAGGTAATGTAGTTTTATATAGCCTATGCTCTTGGTGTTTGTTACTTAAATAAGTTGTTTTTCAAGGGTTATTCCCATGTATTGTTTCTACTTCTCCATGTACATATGAAAATCAACAATGCCAAGAAACAATGCACATATCAGATTTTGTGTGTGTACACCCATGCACGTGATTTTCTTCCAAAACAGTTATGGCTATCAAATCAAAAGCAAGGTGGTGATTTGGAAAAGCATCAAGTTGCAGCTATGTCACCTGTACTGAGGGCGGTCAACTTTTTTTCTTATGAAAATATTAATTGTGCCATACATCAACAACTATACTTTCTATGGAATAAATCTCCATCTTTCACTATGAGATCCATTCCATCAGCGTCCAAATAAACAGGGAAAAATTAAAATATAGGTATTTTCCAACAGGGCGCGTTGGTTCATTGGTGTAGATGACAGAGTGTCAAGTGTTTACCAGGTCTCCATTCTCGCAGTGGTATGCCCCACCCTTAGAGAGGAGTATTGAAGGGATGAAGCCAGGCGTATGTCTCGGGCAATTTTTGTTGAATAGCTACCCCTCAACCTTGGCACCCACTCTATGTGGTGCAGCCAGTCAGGGTGTGCTTCTGGAAGCGCTTTCAAGTTTATGTTGTCATTTAGTTTAGGCCTTTGTGATGTGCATTGGGGTCCAAACAATTTGACCAATTGGCCCATGGGACCTTGGTTCATGGATGAGGTTGGTAAAATATTAAGCAATCTAGTAGGGTTTCATTCTTACCGTGAAATGTTCCACCCAAATAGTATTAATTTCAAAGGAATAAGTATTAGAGCCGAGAGAAAGTTTTGTACAATTTCTCTAGAATAGTTACTTGTTTGACTTGGCACAAAGTTAGTGCTGTGCAGTGCAAATCCTCAAAACATTTCCAATCAAGATAATAATAAAAATAAACTGAACATTCCAAATTGATGTTAATGGTGAGAATCAGTGATAAATTCTAAACTAAACGATGGAAAACTTGGCTCCCTATGACGTTGGATACCCAATTCATCCAAAAACGATTACGGTCCACTGATAGCATTGGATTTGACAGTATCCAGTCGCAAGTGAAAAAAAACAAATGCTTTTCGATCCGGGGATATCTGTGTGACAAATTGGAGAATTTAATTGAATAAATTCTTGTCATATACATTTAATAAATCCACACCTGGCCAGAGTTCTTGGGATTAACTGCGGATGCTTTCCCTCCATAGCCTACAACTCCATATTTGTAAACATGTCGTGAAGAATCCTGCTGCTTTGACTTGACCTTTGAATTCATTGTTGCTCACCACCAATGATCAAATTTGAAGGGGGCGTCTTAATTTCAATTGGAAGGTTATTTATTCTACGAGCACATGAAAAATTGATATATTTTCAATCAAACATATTTTGAACACATTAATTTGTCATATATATATCATTAATTTTATAGTTCACTAACATAACAACTATTTTATTGTATTTTTTCAAGTTGGAGCATGCTTCATTATAAAAAAAACTACTTAGACTATGTAATAACCATATTGGGGCATCCGCTCGACCTTATACATATTGCAAGACGTTGTAACTAAATATAGTCTTAAAGAATAACTAGAACTAGGAGAGAATTACTTACTATTAACTATATACAAAATGAAGTCACTAAGCAAAACGAGGCTATAATATATA
>LPNX010416753.1:0-25266 GCA_001517045.1 Pseudotsuga menziesii
TGACAGCGGAGCCTCGAGCCACATGACTGGAGCTCGAGAGATGTTCTCGGAGCTATCTGAGACAGGTAGAGATGTGGAGGTTGTCCTTGGAGACAACACCATTGTTAGAGCTGTTGGTCGGGGGACCATTACATTTCAAAGGGAGTCGATGAGTCTCATGACTCTGAGGGATGTGTTGTATGTCCCTGGGCTGAAGAAGAACCTTGTGTCAGTTTCCACCATTGAGGACAGGTGTCTTGGGGTGTGCTTTTCAGATGGGAGAGTGCAGGTGTATCCCAGGGCTACAGGTATGTCTAGTGCCATGGACATTGGAGTCAGATGTGGAAAGCTGTACAAGCTCTTGTTTCAGCCACAGTGCGCTCTAGCACACAACAGCAGCAGTGAGCTATGTGAGCTTTGGCATCGGAGGATGGCCCACCTACATCACCCAGCACTCAGATTGTTGAGGAGCATGGTTACAGGATTACCGGAGTTCAGCATTGAGCAGAGTGATGTGTGCAGGGGGTGTGCTTTGGGAAAGTACACCAAGACTGCTTTTCCGAGCAGTGACAAGAGAGCTGTAGGGGTACTAGATCTTATCCATTCTGACATATGCGGTCCTATGTCATCATTGTCTTTGACAGGTTTTGAGTACTACATTAGCTTCTTTGATGACTACTCCAGGAAGACCTGGATCTACTTCTTGAGGAGCAAGAAGTCCTCACTTGTGTTGAGAGTCTTCCAAGGGTTCAAAGCCCTTGTGGAGAAGCAGACAGGGAGGATCCAGATGTTGAGATCGGACAATGGGGGTGAGTATACCTCCAAGGAGTTCGATGCATTCTGCAGACAGGAGGGCATTCAGAGACAGTTGACAGTTCCTTACACTCCTGAGCAGAATGGAGTAGCAGAGAGAAAGAACAGGTTGATTGTGGGGGCAGCCAGAGCGATGCTTCATGATCAGGGGTTACCTTTCTTTCTATGGGCAGAGGCATGTAGCACTGCAGTTTATCTACAGAACAGGAGTCCTCACAGGGCAGTGGGGAGTAAGACTCCTGAGGAGACGTATTCAGGCAAGAAGCCTGAGGTGGGCCACTTTCGCATATTTGGCTCGTTGACTTACTCTCACGTCCCTTCTGAGAAGAGGACGAAGTTTGATCCCACTGCAGAGAGAGGCATATTTGTGGGATATGACGAGACTTCGAAGGCCTATCGGCTTTACTTACCTAACCTGAGGAAAGTTGTTGTCTGGCGGGAAGTGAAGTTTGATGAGGAGAGAGCCTTCAGGAAGTCTAGGGAGTTAGAGCAGGGGGAGACACCAGCTCCCACACCTCAGTTGGTACAGTTTTCTTCGATGCAGCTATCAAGTCCACAGGTTTCTGGAGTGACTGGATCACAGGGTACAGGCACAGCTTCTACAGGTTCAGTGATTCAGGTGGCTAGCACTTCAAGGACAGTTTTAGGGACAGGTTCAAGGTTGAGTCCTCAGATCACAGGTTCATCAGGTACTGGTCCTCGGGGTGTTGGACCTTCAGGTACTGGGACTTCCTCAGATGAGGAGAGCCCAAGACCAGTTTGGGAGGAGCAGTCTTCAAGGAAGAGGAAGCCTAAGTGGCTTCAGGAGACCTTGAAGGAGGCAGAGGCATTTGGTAGGCCCCAGGGGCAGATCAGAACAGTGGTGGAGCCCGACAGGTATGGTGTGGTGCCTGACAGGGATGGTATGGCCCTTGTTGCGAGTCTTCGTGACTCTGAGCCATCCACATTTGAGGAGGCTTCCCAGCATCAGGTATGGAGAGATGCCATGATGGAAGAGTACCATTCCATCATGAAGAATGATGCTTGGGAGATAGTGCTGAGACCTGAAGGGAAGTCAGTTGTGACTTCCAAGTGGCTTTACAAGATAAAGCATGCTGCGGATGGCAGTGTGAAGTACAAGGCTCGGTTTGTGGCACGGGGGTTCTCACAGGTTGAGGGAGTTGACTATGATGAGACATTTGCTACAGTTGCTCGGTATTCTTCTATCAGGGCAGTTATATCTATAGCAGCAGAGATGGGTTGGAAGATCCACCAGATGGATGTGAAGACTGCATTTCTCAATGGTCTTCTGCAGGAGGAGGTATATTTAGAGCAGCCACAGGGATTTGAGATCCATGGGAGAGATTCTCATGTGTGCAGGCTGAGGAAAGCCTTGTACGGACTGAAGCAAGCTCCTAGAGCTTGGTACTCCAGGATTGATTCTTACTTGACATCGATGGGATTCCAGAAGAGTGAGGCTGATCCCAACCTATACTTCATTGTGGTTGGAGGAGATCCGCTCATTCTTCTGCTATATGTTGATGATCTATTTATCACAGGTGATGAGCGTCTCATTGCACATTGCAAGAGAGATCTAGCATCGGAGTACGAGATGACAGACATTGGACTGATGCATTACTATCTGGGGATGGAGGTTTGGCAGGAGCCTGGACATATTTTTCTTGGACAGGGGAAGTATGCAGTTGATATTCTGAAGAGATTTCGGATGGAGGACTACAAGCCGATGTGTACGCCTATGATCACCAACTGGAAGCAACTTCATGCTTCTGAGGGTAAGTTGGTGGATCCCACTTTATATCGTCAGCTCATTGGGTCATTGATGTATCTGGTCAATACCAGGCCAGACTTGTGTTTTGCGGTTAACACTCTTAGTCAGTTCATGGTTGAGCCTAGGAGTGTGCACTGGACTGCCGCAAAGCACATACTGAGATATCTTGCAGGTACGATGGATTATGGTCTGGACTACAGGGGTTCGGGTGGAGTCAACTTGGTTGGGTTCACAGATTCAGACTAGGCAGGTTGTGTGAGGAATCGGAAGAGCACTTTGAATTTTTGTACCTAGGAATCGGAAGAGTTTTTGTACCTAGGAATTTGTTCCCTAAGTGACTTTTTGCCTAAGTCACTTAAAAAAAAAAAGGGAAAAAGGTGACCCTCACATTAAAAGCTACTTAATGAGACTTTATAAAGTTAAAGTCACTTTTTCATAAATTTAAATGGGTGAGTAAATTTATTTAAGTGATTTAAATAAATGTGATTTTTACTCTCATTGAATCTTAGCCATTGGATTGGATCTTTCTCCACCGTTGGATTAGATTCCCACTTAGGGTTTAGACAAAAAGGGTTGAGGGAGGCAAAACTCTTCACTTTTCATTTTTTGAGAGGAGAAGAAGAGAAGAGAGCTGAGAAGAAGAGAGAAGGGCACGAATTCCAAAACAGAACTGGAAGAGATTTTCAGTGGGCACGAAAATCGAGGAGATAAATTGTTGGCACGAGTTTCGAGGTGAAGGTACGGCATATTTATTGCAGGCACACATTTCGAGACAGTGAAGTACGGCCAGCATTTATTGTGCACAGAAATCGAGAAGGGTACGGCCTCATTTATTGCAGGCACATTTTTCGAGGAGCTGTACGGTGCATTTATTGCGGGCTGTACAGTACGGTTTCTGCACGATTTTCGAGGACAGTTTGGGCACAAAATTCGAGGCCGTACAACAGCATTAATTGCTGTCCATACAGTACAGCTTCTGAGTAGTTTGGCACAGTTTTCGATGGCTGGAATTTGCTGATATTTTTGGCACATTTACCAAGGAGGTTTGCACAGAAATCGAGGCAGCAAAAGCTTGGAAACCGTGACGGTCTGCTGGTCAAATTTCTGGGTTGAGATAAGTTGGATTTTTTACTGTAAAAATTAATGTCTGATTTTTATCCTGAAGCATAATAAAAACTCTCTCTCTCTAACTGGTTTTCCCCGTGGGGGTTTTTCCAGGGCTTGATTTTGGCCAAAAATCTGTGTCTATCATTTTATGGTGTGATTGTTAAATGTGTTTTTCAGCCTGTTAGTGTATTTTACTGTGTGTTTAATTGTTCAGTAAAATTTCTTAAGTAACCTACAGCCAATGCAAAACCGGCTGTAAGTGAAAACCACGAAATGTTGACATAAACCAGCAAACAGTAAAACGCAGATTTTCTACACAAATTCCCAGGCAGTGAGCACAGATTTCGAGGGCCGTACTGCAGACCATACTGCATTAATTGCAGCAGTTCGTACAGCATTCCATACAGCACTATTTTTATGCTGAGGGCATGAAAATCAAGGCAGTCTACTGCTGGTTTATTGGGCACACACATATTCTGAGACTGAAGACTGAGTCTGCACGATATTTGAGGGACTGATGCACAGTGCGTGAGATCCTGAGAAAGACACAAATTTCCATATATTCATAGCACAGGTTTCGAGGCTGATTTAAGCACAGAATTCGAGGCAATGAATGTGTCTTCTACCAGTTGAAATAAGTTGTACTGCTGTTGTATTATTTTGCTGAAGAAATAATAAAACTCTCTCTCTCTAACAGATTTTTCCAGTGGGTTTTGCCTGGGCAAATTGCCAAATATCAGTATCTGAAATATTTTCATGGTATACTAAGTTTTTAATTTTCTGCCTGTAAAAATTTGAAGTTTATCTTGTGTTTCAAGTTTATTTATTGTTTATGAGAAATGACTCAGTTGCAGCATAAAAACTCATTGGGGTGGGCATTAAACAATTCAAATTCAGACTTGAAACAGGGCTGGGATTGGACCTTAAAAATATTCACTTTTTGTACTATCATGGCTGTATGGTCTTCCAGCAACCCCTCTTTTAATATAAAAATCTACCCGTTTAGAAAAAACACTAAATATCCTTAGATAAAATAAAAATTAAAATATCTAACAAAATTTTAAAAACTCGCTTCAATTAAGTTACTTTAGTGTTTGTAAGGACTAGGCATAATGTACCTTCTTCATCAAAAACTTTTCGAGGATAAGGAATTGCAAGAGAGAAGGCTTTATTTCCATCTGTCCAGTTCTCATTAACATAATCTTTCACTCTTCTCAAAGTATCGGTAGCTTGAAACTTTGCTTGAAGACTTGAACCATTTAGCAAACGAATTTGTAAGTATATGGAGCTTGAATCCCTAGTTGGTAATCTTCTTGCAGATAGATCATCCATAACATGACTGCTTCCCTGATCCCCTGTTCCTCCATTAGGAACTATTTCTGTAGTTGGTTGTTCAGTGACTAAACTAAAACTATCAACATTACTACTTTGCTCTCTAAACAATTGATCATCGGCTTGAAGCATTTCTCCCTTGTTATTAACATCAGCAATAACATGACTGGTTCCTTGGTCCCCTGTCTCTCCCTCAGGAACTATTTCTGTAGTTGGCTGTTCAAGGCCCAAAGTAGCAACATTAATCGTTTGCACTCTAAACAATTCATCGTCAGCTTTAAGCATCTCCCCTTCAATGTTAGTATCAGCAGGGTTAACTGTATTGCCTCTCTGAGGATTGTTTTCTGCCAAGTTAGATACCAAGACATCTGCAGACTCTTTAGTCTGCACTAATACACATGTAGAATCAGTGGCTTTTTTATTTCTAAATGCTAAGTTTCCAGACTTTTCAACCGTTGAAGTTGATGACTGAGTAGAGTTTGCAATGCTATCACAATTAGAAGAAGAGACATTTGATGGTCTGCCTGGTGTGACTGACACTGATATAACGTTGGTGGAAGCCAAATCCTGCCAAACTCAAAAAAACAAACCCATAAGAGCTAAGTAAGCATGAGAAAACAACATAAGAGTGAAAAATCTGTTTGACCAAATAGACTTGTCCCCAGATCTCACCTCCTGTCCATCATCTCTAATAGAAACCGCAGTTTGTGCTGTTTCTTCAGTTCCACAAGTGGGTTCAGATATTGTTTGGCTTATTGATGATTGATGACTATGAATTTCACCAGAAGAAGGATGTGGTTCAGCCGTATTCAGATTACCTTCATGCTCAGATAAGACCAAATTTGATACCACTTCCTGCTCATTCTCGCAGAAGAAACTTATGTATGATGGTTAGGTTATAGAAGAGAAGGTAATAAGAAAGATACGATTTAGAAAAGAATTCAAGATAGATGACACAGTAGAAGAGCATTAATTCCTCAAGTGCAAATAACCGACAGTAGACTTCAAGAATCAACATAACATCTCAAACGTGTACCTGAGAATGAAGATCTGTCCTTGCTTTCTCAAGACTTGCTATGAGGTCATTGGCATTGATATAACCTTCTGTATATTATAAATAAAATGAAAAACAAGTTGCACAAACCATTAAGAAGAGTTCTTAACAAAATTTCATGTGAACAATCACTACACTTAAAATCTCCAAGTACTTAAGAATCGAATTGACCATAAATAGGAACTTATCATTATGTATTTACCTACTCCATAAACCTTAAAGTCTGAACACTTACCATACTGCCACAGTAGGCTTCCATTATATCCAATAGCTGACAAAGCTGGAGCGGATTTATATGGACCTTTAAGTTATATATGAAGGACAACAAGATTGAAGTTCATTGAACATTAAAAATAAAATATACAGAAAGACCACTTGCCAGATTATAGGAATCCTTAGCTACAAATAATAATAAAGTTATAAGCACATCACATCCACCAAAACAGTAGGCCTACTTGTAACATGATTACGTTGAATATGTACATATTATGCTTCCACAAAGTAAAAGGCTTGTTTTCTATTGTGAAAGCCTGCTCCTGCTGTTCTTTTCCTTACTGGACAAGGAAAAATGGTAAGCAATTGTTGCCCCTACTTTGCTAAAAAGTGGAAAAATTTTGTGAGGATGGAAACACACTACAGTCAAAAGTGCTACTCCTGCTGTTCTTTTCCTTACTGGATAAGAAAAAATGGTAAGCAACGTTGCCCTTACTTTGCTAACAAGTGAAAAAAAATTGCGAAGATGGAAACACACTCCAGTCAAAAGTATCTGTTGTTGTCTACATGTTGGGAATAACCCGTAAGTGAGAAAGTTGGATCCTCACGTTACCTGAAGAGTAACAACCCATATAGAGGTGACACATTGCCAAACCCAAAATGGGTCATTTCAACAGTAGCTCATCTGACTTTCAACTCAAAACCAACAATCTTTTACCTCCTGCACAAAAACCAAATCGAGTTTGGACTTCTGCAGCAGACCTCTAACAAACATCTTACAGTTTAATATATTCATCCCTCTAACATTCTAAGATACGAAAGAAAGCTTCATTCAAGGATTAACCTCGTACTAAAGCTACTGAAACTTTTACCCGTCACAAAATCACCCAAGGTGTAAACCCATTTTCTTGGAGATCTCATAGCCACGCCCTAATAGGATTTAGGACACAGATAGGGACTTGTGCCTTGGAGTTGCAGCTCTGCCAAAGAGGCTGAATTACGTTCCTTCCATTTATTAATCTGAACCTCCCAACCATCTGCTACATCCATAGGCCCAGGAGCATCATTCCAAGGTTGAACAATGGGAGAAGATTGGGAATAAGGCATTTGGGACTGTTATAACATTTTATGTATGGGGTGTTATACCCTTGTTTTTGCTGAGCAGGTCAGGGCTGAGATTATTTTTGCATGAGAAGAGTAGATTATCAAAGCAGGATTTTTCATGATTGCTGAGAAGCTATGTGTAGTCAGTGTCTTTAAACCCAGCCGAACCAGAACCAGAACTGGCCAGTTGGACCGGTCAACCAACTGGAACATTGAACCAGGACGGATTCAGCCAGTTTGGTCCAGTTTAGTAACGAACCGGATAGCCCGAAGCCTGAACCAGCCGGTTCTTTACCAAACCAGACCAAACTTGTTGAGTCCGTCAATAACTGGCCACTCAAACACTGTTTCTCCTCCGTGGAACCAAACAGGTAAAGAAGGGAATAAAAATGTTTTAAAAAAAAATCTAATGCCAAATTGTTGCTAAACCCATAAATACGCCCCCCCCCCCTCCCAATTCACTCACACATCCTCGATTCCTCTTGGTTGCAACTTTCCGCTTGTTGAGATGAGTTGTTTTCACATTGAGGAGGTTGTTGTCCTAGGACCAAGACTTTGGAGACTGGAGTCATGGAGAGCCGAATAAAATTGAAAGCTTGACTGTTGGAGGGCTGTTGATAGCTTGGAATGTTAAATATAATTTTTATGATTAATATTGTAAATTTTTTGTATTTTTTAGTAGTCCGGTTCATTACCGGTTCCGCTTTCGGTCCGAGTTGACCCTCGACCAGTTCGATTCCCAGTTTCGAGTTTTAAAACATTGGTTGCAGTTGTCGATATGTTGCCTTGTGATGATTCCATGCCAGTATATTTGGAGTACTAGTTGCATGCCTAGAGGATACTGTTTATGGAATATATGGTCTATACTATATAGTGGTAATTGTACTAGTTGTTACTCATGTTGCTTGAACTTGTTTGATTCTGATGAGCATAGTTAGTAGAAATGTTGTGAAGATTAATACATAGAGTGTTTTATTACAGGGATCACAAACTCTCCTTAGTTCCACCTTTGACCTTTCCATCTTCGTGTCATGTCACCCCTATTTCTTGAAACACATTGCCCTGGATTTGACAGATTAACTCTTGATTTCCCCTTGTAACCTCTTCATTATGAAGGCCTCCCCGTTTTCTGTTGGTATCTCGACTCTGATGTGTGCAATAAGGTTCTCTGACATATTAGCCTTTTCTGCTTGTAAATCCCTATGGATTGGTTATGTACTTAAGAGAACTAGTTTTCTAATGATGTATGCTTTTCTACTTGTAAAGCCATGTGGATTGGCTATGAGCTAGGATGGCCAATTGCTAGAAATGTGCTCCCTAGTCCTAAAACATCAAAGGATTTTCCCCTTCAGTGCCTTGAAAAGGGCACATGAAGCAGCTCCCAATCCTAGACTCCTTGTACCAGAATAAAAGAAAGCAAAAAGAAGACCAGACCAAGTGAAATTGCAAAATGAGGAAATCATCTAAACTTGCCTATGCCTCAAAGAAAAATAAAGGTTGAGGTCTTAAAAGAAGAAAGAGTACAAGAAATCAAGTCCAAGAAAGTAAAAAGAAGATAAGTCCAATAAGGAGCTTAAAAGCAAAAGTCAAAGAAAAGGGGGTTGAGTCTGATTGTCAAGGTCAAAAGAGTATCATATGCTAGCTCATCATCCATTTGTGAGATGCTTTTTTCTACCCTTATCTTGAGTCAAACAGTCATCCTTCACTAATCCTTCCACTTGACTAACCCTGTTGACTTTGTCCATCCACTTCACACATGAGAAGAATGATCCTTGTAATAATCTTGATGATAGTTTAGATAATGGCATGAATATAAAACATTAATTTCATTCTATGTATTAAATTATGCAATCTTTCCTATGTTTGAATCTATGAGATGAATCATATGAATCACTTGTGTAATGTGAGTATTGTAGCTATAGGGTGCTATCAACATAAATCATTTGAGATGCTATTTCATCCTCCTAGAGACTTTGGATGTGTCCTTTCATCATTGGACATCATTACCTAACTTTGACCAATGTTGTTTTTTTCAACTTTTTGACATGGCCAAAGGGGTTTAACTTGGTCAACAAGACCAGCCAACAGTATGTGGTCACCATAGTTCAACCTTTTGAGGCCAATTGGACCCCTCCAAATGTGATTTTCAATTATTTTGGACTAATATGCTTTAATTTATGGATTTTCCTAAGTTCCATTGAAAAAAAAACTAAGTCCTACATTAATAACTTGGAGCGGCTTAATAATGGACATTTCAAATTGGTTTGTGTTGATTTTTACTGAACTCAGATCTAGTTAACGGTTCAAATAATTTACCACAATTATTAACTGAAAACACGCGAGATATCTACAAATTATGCAGTGGAAAAACACAGGAAATCGCATTCACATTTGACACTTAGATTTACCTTGGTAAACCCCAACTAGGGAAAAACCAGTTGTAAGAATATAATTCTTACATGTTGTATAATGTAATTTTTATATATAATTGATGATTATATGAATACGTAGTCTCTTGGCATATATAGTACATAATAGTGAAGAGTTACGTCTCTTCTCATGTCATTGTTGCATTTATCATATATAATATTAATTAATTAATTACTTAATCTAATTTGATATTTTATTTAAATATTATTCTATTTGGAATGTTACAAGTCATCCTTCTCTAAAAAGATTCGTCCACGAATCTTCTATGAGTGTGTTGCAATTACTGGAATTTTTACCACGAATAATGGTCCCACAGTTTAGTAGTTCTTGAAATAATTGGTCACATTTCCATTCAAATCTTTTCATGCATATGATTATGTAGATAAACGAATAACAACTATATGGAGTAATCTTCTGAGCTTCTAATCTGATGGTGTTCTTTTGATCTTCTAATTTGATGTAGAATTTTGATATTTATGCATGCTTTGATATGGTTTTCTTATCTGTAGTGGCAACTAATAATAATGTACTTACTTCCATGTCTGATGAGTTTGGCTTTAGTTGTTCCCGGAGAACCTTTTGATGTTGAGATTCTAGAACATCTTCAGTTACGACCACTAGTAAAATGTTCATCTTTTCATTTGTCATGGCATCTTCTAGGTTTTGTTCTTCTATGTTATCCTAATTAAGGTCATCCTGGACACTTTTATTTTCATCATTGCATTCTTCTACGACTTCAATTTTTTTATAATTGTTGTTAACAATGACTTCATTTTTAACCATATTTTGTGTTTTATTATTGCAATCTATGCCATTGTCATTTTCGTTACAATTGATATTGACATTCTGATTGTCAATATCATCTTGATCTTTCATATCCTTGTCTTCTACCTCTTCTGTTTCATCGTCCTTGTTATCGTCTTCTTTAACAAGTCCTTGTTCTGGAGTTCCACTAGATAATTCTATAGATTTTTCAGCTGGCGTATTAATGTGCCTTACTTCCCTACCTTGTAAGAATCCGCAACAAAATGCTGGTAGACGTACATATTTTTTATTGAGTATCATATTTTGAGGTTTCTAGTTGGGGCGTCTTTTGTTATCCCTCCCAGAGTTTGGTGGCCTGAATCTTTTGTGAGGAGAAATATAAGGAGGCAGTCGTCGTAGCCTCCCTTCCTTTCTGGTTGAAGTAGCGACTTCGGACTCTTCCCTACTGGAATATTTAGGAGTTGTCGCCGTACCTTGTTCCTCCTTACTTAGGAACTTGGGAGTCACAGTTGCTTCTTCGGTTCTGTGTGCAAATGCAGTTTACAGCTTTCCCTCACTTGAAACTTTGGAGACCGTAACTGCTGCTGCTATCGTAGGTGCCATAGCAATTTCTTGCTTTCCCACTTGTAAAAATATAATTCTTACATGTTGTATAATGTAATTTTTATATACAATTGATGATGATATGAATACATAGTCTCTCGGCATATATGGTACATAACAGTGAAGAGTTACGTCTCTTTTCATGTCGTTGTTGCATTTAACATATATAAAATTAATTAATTAATTACTTATGCGGTCGCCATGCTTTTAGCATATATAGTATGTGGTCGCCATGCATCACCATTCACCATAGTTCAACCTTTGGAGGCCAATTGGACCCCTCCAAATGTGATTTTCAACTATTTTGGATTAATATGCTTTAATTTATGGATTTTCCTAAGTTCCATTAAAAAAAACTAAGTCCTACATTAATAATTTGGAGCGGCTTAATAATGGACATTTCAAATTGGTTTGTGTTGATTCTTACTGAACTTAGATCTAGTTAACGGTTCAAATAATTTACTACAATTATTAACTAAAAACAGGTTGAGATATCAACAAATTATGTAGTGGAAAAACATAGGAAATCACATTCACATTTGACACTAAGATTTACCTTGGTAAACCCCAACTAGGGAAAACCCCAGCAAATAGTGATTTTATTAAAGATAAAATCATGGGCTCTTGTCTTAGGAAAATGGCCCAATGAGGAATTACAAAACACTAAGTAGCCTATCCTATCAATCCTCAAGATCAATCCTTCAATCTTACTGGTTTGGATGCTATCTCCCTTATTGCCCCTTTGCACCTTTCCTCTGACCCTGCCCTTGCACCTGCACACTTGGTTGAAAGTCACCCAATGAGATCCCACTCACTTTGTGTGATTATTGTGTGTCTCATCCTCTCCTTATGCTTCATTTTATATCTTCTCAATGACCAAAACCCTAGCCCTAGATCCCCAAAGTGATCGATGGCTAAGATTAAATCTCAAGTCTCGCTTAAGATCCATGGTTGTGACTTAATCTTAAGTTCACTTTTTAGTCATTAGCCAACATTAAGTTAATAATTTGTTTTTCCTAAGTTAGACTTAGGAATGAGATACAAAGGTCTCTTGTTCAACAAAGCAAGTTCCTAGAGAGGTGATCTGGACAACTCCTTCATGCCTAACACCTGGCCTATGCAGAGATACCTATCCAAGCTAAAAACATCAACAGTTTATGACATGATGTTTATGGGGTACGGAGCATTAGAGCAGCAAGGAATTCATACAAGGCAACTCTCATGAGACTTGGACAAGAATTCATGGAGATCCAATTAACTGGAATTAATTAATCAAACTTCCTAAGGTTTGATTCATAAAATTCCTAAATCTAAAAAGCAGGGCAACAGGAAATCTAAAGTGTAAAATAATGAATTGGGTCCTCATGAATTATGTTCATAATGACAAAGTGATCATCTCCTAGCAAAGAACTTCAAGTTGTGACCACTTTTCAGCTTGTTCTCTCCAAGGGGGCACATTTGGTAAAAATCTTAACCAATTTGCACTCTCAGCACTTCCAAATCAGCCTGAAGATTGGCGTGGGGTCCTACTTAAGAATCCAACTCAGCATTTCAGCAAATTCTTTGTAATTTTTATGACATAAAATGGGCTCAATGAGGCAATTCGCCCCCTCAGGGAAATAGTCATTTCCAGCAATTAAAAAAATGTAAAAAATGGTGATTTGGTGAATTATCTCAGTCATTGATTTGGTCTTTGTTTTAATCTCAGCCCTCAATCCTTATAATTAGGGATTTTGCTTCTCTCTTCTTCTATACAAGAGAGAAGTTAGCTCATTGTAAAGGACTTTTGGAGCCATTTAGGTACAGCAATACAGAAATCTTTTGATCTTCAATTTCTCTTAGTGTCTTGTGAATTTGGATGTAGATTTCTTCTTCTTCTCTTCTTCAATGTCTTAGTAGGTGATGGTAAACAAAGATTGAAGTAATATGTTTTCAGTTTGTAGTGATTTCATTCCCTTGGATTGCCAAGTGCACCCCAGGGGGTTTGGTGAGGAAATCGCTCTAGGAAATATTTCTGCATTTGTGCTTTGTTTCCTTGAGCTATTATACTTGCTATTCACTTGTCTCTTTTATTCTTGCTTGCAGGACTAATGATCTTGGTTGTTAACTTTGGATTTTGATTGGCAGCCACTAATATCTTTTCTTGTGCAGGAGAATCAATTTGCATAGGTGCCTCTGCTGAGTATACTTCGAGATTTTTCATCAGGGTCATCACCAAGTCAAGCCATCACTTACGATTTCATTGCTAGGAAGAAGGACGAGACTCCATAGCCCGGATCTAATCGTCATGTCAGCTTTTCTCTCCATTTGTCTTGTTGGTTAGTACTTCTAGTCCAACTATCAAATCGCATTTCTTTCCTCTTACAGGTTTTAAGCACTGAATATTGGTTATTAGTCACTAGATTGGACTAAATTTTCACCCTAGGCACTCACACTTCAAATCTGAAACTAAATCTCATGAAAAATCACCCAAGGGAATAGGCACTGGTCATCTCAAACATCTACTATTCAATCTGGTAATTAATTTCTAGTACTTAGCAGTGTTACAAATATCAGCAATATATCGCCAAAATCGCGAGATATCGCGATATTTTCTCCATGGCAATATTATCGGGAAAAATCATGCAATATATCGGCGATTTTTTCGCGATAAAATCACAATTTTTGCACTGAAAATCGTGAGTCGATAGGGTAAAATCGCTGGTCCATCGGGGGTTTAAAACACACGTATTTTTGGGTGTTTTTAACCTTTTTTCCAATGCGCCTGCGTGTAGTGTGGAGACTCAGAGGTCCGCGTTACAGTGTGGAGGAGAAGGAGAGCTGTGTGTAGTGTGGAGGAGATCGCTGGGCAGTTGGTGGGTGGTGGAGGAAGGAGAAGGAGATCTCAAGTGCGTGGAGGAGATTCACAGGTGCGTGGAGGAGATTCAGTGATTCAGAGGAGATTCAAAGAGGCCGTTGGTCTGTCTAGCTGCTAGCACTGCAGTCACACGCCGTGGAGGAAAAATCAACCCAAACTCCAAGCTTCAAGGTAAGTTTTTAATCTTTGTATTTTAAAATTTTAAATTTTTAAGTTAAACAATGAAAACTGTAATGTCTCATGATGATCATCTCTGCTGCAAATTATTTGACATGAGATTCTCTGCTGCAAATAATTCAAAAGAACAGTGAACTTGACTCCACAAACCTCCACCATTGCCACTTGTCTAAAATCTGAGACTGAATGCATTTCAATTTTCAACCTTGGATAATTCAAAATATCTCATGGGAGGTGGCTAAGGAATGCTTCAATGCTAAGTTTAAAGCACTGATTTATTAAAACTTAAAAACAACCCTAGAAAATTGGTAGTTTATAACTTTATCATTTTGTTCACTGTTTAACTTTAGAAATGTACATTGTAAATTAATTATGCCTGTTTGTCTGATTTGCAATTATTTGCAATGAAATCTGCTAAAAAACTTGTTTTTAGGTTACACGTCTTGAAGTTGCAAGCTAGTTTCCATATTGCAAAGCTACAAAGTTACAAACATGCAAGCGACTTTGGATCCATTCTGGGAGTATGCAGAGCCACTTGATCCACATAATCGGCAAAAGCTTAGATGCAATATGTGTGGGAAGGAGATGACGGGGGGAATAAGTAGGCTCAAATACCACCTCGCACAACTTGCAGGGCATGAGGTGGATATTTGCAAAAACTCCACTCCTGAAATAGTTCATACGGCCAAACTTGCAATTGAAGGTATTGGCAAGAGGAAAGATAAAAGGGAAGCTTTGAGGCAGGAGCTTGGAATGAGAGCGGCATTAGGATCCGAGACAGTTGGACAAACTTTAGGGGGAGTGGGGAGTGAGACCTTATCCTCATCTTCCACCATCGCTTCAACGACACATTCTATTTCTCACTTTTGGTCGAGATCTGGTCCTGGTGGACAACTAGGTATAAAGTCAATGTACAAGATAAAAGAGAAAAAGGAAGCAAATAAACTTGTGGGTCGATGCCTTTTGTGGAGTGATATTCCATTCCACTTTGCGAGGAACCCATTCTACGTACCTATGTTTGAAGCATAGTTGCACGGGTACCGCTCCCGGGATTTTGGTAACCCGTACCCGACGTTTCCCCGCTCCTGGGAGCTTGGGAGCTGGTACGAAACGTCCCCTTTTTGATGGGAGCTTCCTTGGGAACTTGGGAGCTTTTCGGGTGCTTTTTGGGAACTTGCTTTTGCCACTCCCTTTTTATTGGGAGCTTGTAGAAGCTCCTGACCATGCGGAGGCCAAAATCATAAGAAAAGTGTTGAAAATCAATTGAATGATTCAAGTATATTGTGTCAAGAAATCACCAATAACAAAAATTTCAATTGAATCTATCAATAATGCCATTTTTTTATATTCAAGGTTATATAAATAAAGAGGGCCCACACTTCTTAAATGTTTAGATCCATTCACACTCAATATACGTTGCAAGTGTACTTAAGGGAATATACATGGATTTTTTACAATACTAAGATATTGAACTACTTTAATTCATATCTCAAATGATTATAGCTAGCTTATGTTATTCATACTGACTGATATAGCAATTTAGGATCATAAACCATATCAAATTCAAGATACCAAAAGATTTGAAAGTTTGTTAGTTGAACTTAAAACAATCGAGTTCATTCAAATTAGAAGTAAGTAGTAGTTACCACAAAAAAATGCAGAGGCACCCAAATACTAAGAGCTCTTAGGAGCAATGTGAGATTATAGTGAGATTTGTATAATGTGGACTGAAAGGAGTGAACAAATTTAAAAAAAATGAATTTCATGACACTGCTATAGGATTAAGAGGATAAAATAGTTTAAGCTATGAAATTAATCAATTATGTATTTTTTGACTTTATTTTTTTTAATATATTTAAAAAAAATTAATATATATTATTGCCGCTCCCAACCCTACGTTTCCTGCAAATTTGGGCGAAGCTTCTAGCCGTATCGGATACTCGTGTCTGCGTACCCGACGTACCCGCGTTCCAGAAACTTGTGCAACATAGGTTTGAAGTTGTTGCTATTGTTGGGTCAAGGTATAAGCCCCCCACTTATGAGGAGTTGAGAGGGCCCATCCTTGATGATAAAAAGGCTAATTGCACTTCTAGGTTGGAGGAGCTTCGAGGTTCATGGGAGGCCACAGGATGCACCGTGATGTCAGATGGTTGAAATGATACGAAGGGTAGGACCCTTCTCAACTTCTTGGTTCATTATCCTCGAGGCATAATGTTTATAAAATCCGTGGTGCAGATGCAACATTACTATGTCAACTGTTGGATGAGTTCATCCAAGAGATAGGTCCGCAACATGTTGTCCAAGTAGTAACGGACAATGCTGCGAATTATGTGGCAGCTGGTAGGATGCTTATGGACAAGCATCCTACTTTGTTTTGCACATCTTGTGCAGCACATTGTATTGACTTGATCTTAGAGGATATGGGGAAGATCCAGTTTATCAAGGATGTCATTAATTTAGCAAGAAGCATCACCAAATTTATATACAATCATGCTTCTGTGCTTAGATTGATGAGGAAGTTCACTCATGATAGGGAGTTAGTCCGTCCTGCCATCACTCACTTTGCCACTTGTTTCATCTCTCTTTAGTCCCTCCTTACTTCTATGTGGGACTTGCAGACTATGTTCTTTTCAGCTGAGTGGCATGCTTTATCAATTAGCACTAAACCGGAGGGACATGACATATTTAGGCTAGCGTCATACCAGGAGAGCTTCTGGGATGGGGTGAAGGAGGTGTGTACTATATTTGAACCTTTGGTAAGAGTTCTACGCTTGGTTGATGGAGACAAGCCCGCAATGGGCTACTTGTATGAGGCCATGGATAGGGCCAAAGAGGCCATTCATGCCTACTATAGTCTATGAGGACAAGGGGGATGAGGAGCAAGCGAAACAACAATTGATATGGGAGGTGATTGATCAACGATAGAACAAAACACTTCATCGCCCCATTCATGTTGTAGGCCTATTCCTCAACCTCGCATTATCTTACTCCTGTGGCTTCAACTTTGATGCAGAGGTAATGGATGGGTTCTTGGAGTGTGTCCAGAGGATGGTGCCAAGTGCAGCTGACCATTCAAATATTTCCAAAGAGTTGGAAGTCTATAGGAGGGACATGGGAACATTTGGCTTTGATATGGCTATTAATGACAGGAAGAACATAATGCCAAGTAAGTTTCACCTTGTTTCAAAATTTAATTTCATTACTTTCTTTGTTTTAAATTTTCAATTTTCAATGTCTTCTCTTATGTTTCTCCAATCCATTGTAGATACTTTGTGGGAACCTATAGCAGACGAGTACCCCATCTCCAAAAGCTTGTTGCTAGGATCCTTAGCCAAACATGTAGTTCTTCTAGTTGTGAGCGCAACTGGAGTGTATTTGAAAAAATAGACACCAAGAAGCGCAACAGGTTTAAAAATTTCAAATTAAATTCTAAATTCATTATAACTTGTAATCTATGTCCCATGGGTAATTTATGTATTCTAAATTCTAATTGGATAAATTTATGGTCATCATACAGGTTGGATACCAACGCCTGAATGATCTAGTGTATGTCTCCTACAATATCAGGTTGTGGGTGAAACAGCTTGGAAAAAAACCTGAGATGGAGGCCATTTCATCGGATGTCATTGTCACCACTGCTGCTTAGAGAATGGAGATTGAGGAACCTATAATGGAGGCAGCTCCTGATTGGTTAGAGGATGATACACATGACATGGAGAGAAAGACATGGGATGATGAGTGGTTAGACTCGTTTGAGATTGTGCCACCACCAAAGCCACCAGTTGCACAACCACCAATTTATGTTTCACAGCTACCATTTTTACAGCCACAGTCTCATTCAGAGGGAGACAAATATATGGGTAGTGGTAGCAGTAGCAGTGGTAGAGGACTTGATAAGGGTCCAGTACCTCATCATTCTTCTAGTTCTTCTAGAGTACATCAGTTTCCAGGCACTTCTAGAGGACAACATAGTCCACGACAACCCCCACAAGCGCCTGGGCTTTCTAACTCTAGAGGCAGAGCCATTACTAGAGCGATTACCTTTACCCGTAAAAGGGGTAGAGGGAATCCATAGTTTACTTTATTTAGTTGATTTCATTGCATATGAGATACATAATACATTGATTGTATTTTTTTGGTGATTCATGAGTCGGGGACTCAAGATCCAAGACACGATTCATTTTTTATGTGTCATGTATCACTAGATGTCTTATACATCTTATATATCGGTTTTCTTTCCATATTTATGTAGCAATGTGTTTATTTGATGTTCTTGTTGTTTTAGATGTTTAGAAAATTGAAAAAAATGAATATTTTTGTACTTTTTTTAAGTTGTCGATATATTACCGATGTTTGCCGACATTTTCATCGATAAATCTGATTAATTCTTTTTGGACCCTTGGCGATATATTCGCCAACACGATATCTATAACATTGGTATTTAGTAACTTTATTGCTTGTTATAGATTGATTTTGAGAACCCAAACACTCAGAACAGCAAGTTGTTTTACATCTGAGACCTATCCTAAACACATTTCAGTACCTCAACCATACCCTTAACATTCATATTTTTAGCATTAAACATCTTAATCATTTTAAATCTGAACCTTAACCAAGCTGGAAAATCATTTGTCTCAGCCTATAGTAACTTCTAGTGACCTGCATATTTAATTCTAGCAAAGTTTTAAACGAGCTATCCAGAAAACCAACTTTCAACTATTTTTAACCATAGGACAGCCTTTTATTTTCATTGTCTCGTTGCTGATCTAGGTCACTAAGTCTATCCAGTAGCTTGCTATTATTTTTAAATCCTATTGGCTACCTCATTCTTGCTTTAGGGGCCATTTAATAGCTTTAACTTCAAACCCATTAAGCATTCCCCCAGGGTGCCACAATATTCCCCTTTTGCTAATATTACAAGGCAACCTGTATCCTACAAACTGGTCTTGCAAGTACTGTGGGAAAGCTAGTTTACTGGCAAGTACCCAGAAAAGCTCAACTAGGGACACCTCCCATGGTGAGTCTGAGTATACTTTTGGTTGATTCAAGAGACCTAAAGAGAGGGGACCCTGTTCGTGTGACACTTTGGGATAGTGTCCTGAGGTTCCACCATCTCGCAGTTGATTAATCCTTGCAATCGTTAGACTGCTAGATTGTGTGACAAAAAGGGACTACTAATCTCTAATAAAAAGAAACAACATTCCGTTGAAGTAGGTTGTTGTTGGATGGGAACCCAATTGAGGATGGGATGTTAAATGGAATTAGCTGAAAGAGTTGTACCCGATCATGCCTCGGGATCTCGTTGCTCTTTAGGCTGCTCCAATTTGGGCTTCTGGAGAGAGCAATCTCAAATAAAGTGGTCATGAGCTTGGCATGCAAAACATGCATTGTGCAGATTTAGATATCAGACCTCTTGTTGATGAACCACATCTGCAGTGAATACTAAAATGAACAAGGAGTTTCCGCTTCATATCTACCTCAAGTTTCAATACATACATGTAGATTGGCTATGAAAGAATTACAATGGCCATCTAGGATCAAAAATTTTACCAAAATATTGAGCAAACTTATCCACAAAGGGTCGGAGAATAGCATGAAGCCCAAGAAACTCAATCCATAGTGGACAGTACCCTTGTGACCTGTCCTTAGTGTTAAAATCAGACCTCCAGAACTGCACACGAGCAAGTGATTCTGCAATGTTCCAAGTGCCATACTAAAGCACATTCAATGCAACCGCATTAAAGTTCAATAGAATGCAAAGATACTGTAACAATAAAATAATAATAAATTAATATTAATTTATTATTAGTAAAGACTAGTTAAAATCAATAGTCATTCCCTTTGGTAAAAAGGTGCAAGGCAGGCTTATATAAGCCCAAGAAATTGTAATTATTAATCATCTCCTACATTACCTTATATACATTTTTCTATATTACGTTCCTTCTTCACCCACTTTGTTCTTTCATTGGTATCAGAGCCTCTCGGTTCTCAGCACCAAACCACCACCTTCCACTCCAAGCTCGGCCACATCCACCTTCCCTAGCCACATCCAACGTTCCGCTACCCACCACTCCCATACGCCCTTCTCACCTTCTCCACGCTCACCACACTAATCCTCACACTCCATCACGCCAGCTCTCTACGCTCACCCACTTCACCCATGCGCAACCCCTTCCATGCCCACGTTGCTCCACGCTACACCTTGCTCCCTCCTGAGCGCTCCTGCACCTGCTCCAACGCGCATTCTCTGCCCGTGCTATCTCTCTCTCCCATCCACGCCGACCTCTCTTCCCACTCCACCCCCCACCGTAGCCGCCAGCTTGCTCCCCTCTCCTTGCCACTCCCCACGTAGCTCCCATGCTCCTTCTCTCATGCAGCTCCCACGCTCCCTGCCACTCCACACTCCTCGTCACGCTCCTTCTCGTCCCAATCTGCTACCCCACCGCCATCCACCTTCTGCTGCTCCCGCCGCTCTCCATTACTCCACAGGCACGACGGCTTGTTAAACATTTTTTAATAATATTATTTATTAATATTAATAATATTTTTTAATATTTTTTAATTAAAAAAAAACTATATTATAATAATGAAAATTTTATTATAATTACTTGAAATAAAATAAATCGTGGCAGGCTGGAATCATATAGCGAATAAAAATAAATCCATGTTGAAAACCGAGAAGATTACAGCAATCACCAGATCAATGGGTGACTTAAATGCCCAGTTCGATCAAATCAATGAAAAGATTAACAAGAACTACGACGACCTCCACGCAAAGATCAAACAAACCGGTGACGATTTGACATCAAGTTGGACACAAATCATGTCACGAATAGAGAATTCCATCCTCACTCTACAGGAAGACCAAAAGAAAAATCAGGAAGTTTTAACCGCCATCTTGGAGAGATTACAAATATCAAATGATCCGCAACCAAACTCTCCCAGAACACTAAAGCAGCCGGATCCTCTATTCAACATTTCATCCTCAGCCTCATAGACACAAAGACGCCAAATATGGGTGAAAGTTGAGTTACCCAAATACAACGGAGACGAACAACAGTGCATAGCGTGGATCAACAAAGCCGAGGAATACCTAGACATCCACAACATCCATTACAAAGGCAAGAAAATTATCCATGCATCTAGAAGACAACGCTTACAACTGGTACTTATGGTGGAAGAATATTGCAAGAATCTATTCTCACAACTGGGTTAGCTTCAGGAACGACCTCATCAAAAAATTCCAGGGCGTTGAAGAAAAAGACTTCTTTTGCCAAAATCACAAGGTTACAACAAAAAAACAGTGTCGATGAGTACACCTATGAGTGGGAAGCACTGTCAACTCAAGTTCTAGAGTTAATCGATGACCAACGAATACAGACCTACCTACAACAATCTAAAACAGCACATCCGTGATGAACTAGAGTTACATAACATATCTACCATGGAGGAAGCACGACGTAAAGCCAGGATTATTGAAAGCAAATCCGTTCATATAAATTTCGACAAAGACGACTCCAAAAATAACACCCCCCCAATCAGCATACACAGGAAATCCAAGATATACACCGCCTCAACTTAGGGAAGGAACGAAGCCCAGTTTAGAAGCCCAGAGAATAAAGGAAGGGAAATGTAAGTTCTATGGAGACAAATGGGATCCTAAGCACAGATGCTTACAAAAGAAATTGTATGCCTGTGAAGCAAAAGAAGTAGAGTTGGAAGTCGAGGAACCAATTGAGAACAATGCAAAGTCAACAAGACTACCAAACAGAAATCGAGGATGACACCCCAAAAATATCATTAGCCGCTATTACCGGAATCTCCCAACCACAAACATTGAAGCTTAAAGGACATATAAAAAAGAATAACGTCACAATTCTCATCAACTCTAGCAGCACCCATAAATTCATTAATGTCAACCTTGCTAAGGTATTTAACCTATTTATTTTTCCAGTACCTAACATGAAGGTTATGGTAGCAGATGGCAAGAAGATTGACAACGTGGGAAAATGTCACAAGGTCAAGTTACAAATACAAGAGTATAACTTAGAATCAGATTTCTTTGCGGTACCGCTGGGAAGAGTCGACGTAGTATTAGGAATACAATGGTTACAAACCTTGGGTACGTACTCCGCAAATCACCAAGAACATTTTACTGAATTCCATTCGTTCAGGAAGACACAAATTATACGAGTTCCAACCACCTCTGACACAGCTGGTTACATCACATCAAATGGAAAAGCCACTTAGCAAAGGTGCACCAACGTACATGCTTCAATGTCAAGAAATGGAGCTTTTAGCATGTGAAGGAGATATGGATAAACAACCAGAGAAACAAGAGCTGATTCAAAAACATCACAAAGTGTTTCAAGAGCTACCTATGGAGCCCCCACAAAACAGAAAAATCAAACATATAATCGAAATAGAACCAGGGACAAAACTTGCCAGTAGCAAACCATACAGATATCCACATCAGAGACGATGCGGCAGTTCTTCTGGGGAATTCAGTAACTCGTATCACCTCGTTTCATCAAATGCCGCAATGACTAAACACAAAAGATCGAGAGATAACATTACAAGAAAAAAATCAGACGTAATCATTGTCGTCAAATAAGCTTTGAGGACAAAGCTTCCCTTAAGGGGAAGGCAACGTAACAGTAAAATAATAATAAATTCATATTAAATATAATTAATATTAATTTATTATTAATAAAGACTAGTTAAAATCAGTAGTCATGCCCATTGGTAAAAAGGTGCAAGACAGGCTTATATAAGCCCAAGAAATTGTAATTATTAATCATCTCCTAAAGACACATAAATCAAAGCAAAGGAGTTAGTTCAATTTATCAATAAATATCACAACTTTCAATGTATTTCACGAATCCCCATGCAAGGGCTTCATAGTTCACACCTCCCAAGGCAATACCTTAGGTGCGCTCTAAAGGGGAGAAGGGTAAGTGACCTAGGGCGCACCTTTTGAGCCATTCAAAGCTGCAAAACACATTCAAAAACCCTAATTTCAACAATTTTGTGTTTCTCAATGCAAGTGCTCAAATTGGGCTGCCCTTCAAGGTTTGTGGATAAATCCATAAGGGCAAAATTGATGGGTAGACCAAATTTAGCAAATTCCAAATATTTGTAGGTTTTTTAATTTAAGTAAAATTTTAGGGTTTTTTCGGCACTACTATATTTTTAGCGTTTTTCACCAAGTTGCCAAGAAACTTGGGTACAGGGACGGGGACGGGGATGCCACTTTTTGAAACAAGGGACTTGGGTACATCAGGGGTACTATATATATATATACAAAATAAAAAAATTAAATCAATCTATTTTTACTAGTATTCAATTTCAATAAGTAACAAATACAATTAACTTGCACATCGCTTCAAAGTTCATAAATCATTGATATAAAGTGGGTATTACATATGAACCTTAAGTATAAACATGACAATAGTTGATGGAGCTTTTGGTTTTTCAAAATTAGAAATATGTACATGCATAGAAACGTTTGCACAAACATCAACAAAGTAGGTTTTCTATCATTCATGAAGGACAAAGAACACGATCTGTGCAACAACATTGGATTAACTTGTACAAAGAATCAACAATAAACACAAACTATGCCAAGAAAAATCCAATGACAAGATCCAGAGTCAAAAGAATAAGGCAGTCTTCTAGCAGAAACAGTCTAAGAATAGATACCAGCCCCTCCAAACTAGATAGTGCCATGTCATTAACTTAAAATCACAAAGCTTGTCTTGCCTCTCCTTTGCGCAGCAAGCTCTACTCTTGTGGGCTTCAACAAAAGTCAAGACTCAACTCTGCGTTGGGAGAAGTGGACAAGCCCGCAGGGTCTTAAGAGGGTAGGGGGACCCATGCCTACCCCGTCCCTCTTTGTAAATGTAATTATTTTTATTAAAAAAAAAATTACTTTTCACATACCAAAGTTTCCCCTAAGACCCCAAAATCGGAGGACGGAGTCCCCAAAATCGAGGGGCAGAGTCCCCAAAATGAGCGAAGTTTCTTGTTTTTGAGGCCAAAGGTAATCGGTAACTGGGAACTTTGACAGTGACTTCAGGAGACATCTATGAAGTACCCGATCCGGTTTCCGAGACTTGGGGACGATACCCAAGACAAGGACACAAACCCAACTCGTGGGGACGGGTACCCCTGCAACACAGGTTTTTCAATATCAAATGAGGAAGCCCTTGGAGATCTGTGGATAAATCTACTAGGGCGACTTTGTAGGGTGGAGCAGAATTACAAACTCACGACTATTTTTGGATTTATGAATTTATTTAGAATTTTAGGGCTTTTCACAATCATAGTTTTAAAAATCAGAATCGGTCAAAGGTCAACTCGGAATCGGAATCGAAATCAGTAATGAATCGGTCATAAATCAGCCGATTTGAATTTAATGAATCGGTTTGCTAAAAAATACATCAAATATTTAAATTTTAAAGAAAAACAACATTTTCAAGATTATAATCCATGATTCCAAGGCATTGAAGACAAAATAACCAAAATCTGCTCATGTATATACCATATAAGAGTCAATATATCAAAATGGCACAAAGTGTACTGTAATCTGGAGTTTGTGACTGTACTTTGTGGCATGTGCAATACATAAATGATAATACATGTAACATATCTAGGATACTAGAACAAAATACATAATCCAAGAGGCCTAGGCGGCTAGGCCCTATATAGTATATAGTGAAGGCTATATGGCCTGGAGAGTCCAAAAAACATGCTACATAATCAACTACATAAATGATAATACATCATCAATGATCATCATCAAACTCAGCACCACTGCTAGAACTAGAACTAGAAGAAGAACCAGAAGGGTTTGTCTTGATTGAAAGGTCAACCTTTCTTAATGTTAGTCTTGAAAGGCCTTAATAGGTTGGTCTTGAGTCTTGACTGAAAGGTCTCAGTGTCAGGTAAGGTCCTAACTGAATGGTCTCGAGATCAGGGAAAGTCCTAACTGAAGGGTAAACCTGGTAAAACAGCAGCCAAGTAGCGAGATCTCTAGCACCTATAGTGTTATGCATCTTTATT
>LPNX010416753.1:25404-135605 GCA_001517045.1 Pseudotsuga menziesii
ATAAAAAAAGTAATATTTTAAAACTTTAAACTTAAAAAAAAAATCAAAAAAATAAAAACAAGCCTGATTAATACCAAACCGGACCGGTCAGATGCTAACTCAGTCGGTTGGACCGGTTAGTTACCGAACCGGACCGGTTTGGTTACCAACCAGCCGGTTCAGTAACTAGCCGGTCCCCGATCCGATTTGCCAACCGGTTTGACCCGGTTTGGTACCGAACCGGTGAACCGGCCGGTTCCGGTTCCGGTTTTTAAAACTGTGTTCACAATATATAATTTTTAAGGTTTTTTTCTAGTGTTACCAACATCGCGAGATATTGCAATGGCATCTCCTTGGCGATAAAATTGGCAAACATCGCTGCGATTTTTAAACAATTTTTTAACGATTTTTCGTGATTTTATCGGTGGACATCACAAGTCGATGAGGAGACATCGCCATCTGCACATGGGCATGGAAAAAGGGGGTTAAAACACGGGTTTTTTTGCCCTTATCCCGTCTTTTGAGCTACCTACGAATATGTGCGTCGTGAGAAGAGTAGAATGTCGGGAGGGAGGGCGGGAGGAGACTCAAGAGAGCTAAGGTGCTGGAGTGTGGACTCGTGGAGGAACGTCGATGCTGGAGGGAGGAACATCGTTGTCGATGCTAGAGGGAGGAGGAATGTCGATGCATGAGTATTAGAGGGATTAATAGTGTTATATATCTTCAAAATTTCACGATATTAACATTTTACAATTCAGTAAAATTAATTAAAATTACTAAATCTATTTAGTATTTATATAGTTAAAATTAACAATTTCATCAATCCAAATTACAGTTAAAAAAACGAACATAAACAAAATTAAATCTTTAATCAAGTTAAACTGTTTTCAAAATTTAATATCGATTTAAAGTATTAAAATAATTTATGCCACTTACAATATTTCCTTCACTAAAGTAGTCGATGTCACAAACGTCATTATAATAGCCTGATCCCTCTAATACTCAAAAGGGGTAGAGGGAATCCATAGTTTACTTTATTTACTTGATTTCATTTTATCTTGATTTCATTGCATATGAGATACATTGACTGTATTTTTTTGGTGATTCATGAGTCAGGGACTCATGATCCACGACATGATTCATTTTTTATGTGTGATGTATCACTAGACGTCCTATACATCTTATGTATCGCTTTTCTTTCCATATTCATGTGGCAATGTGTTTGTTTGATGTTCTTGTTGCTTTCGATGTTTAGAAAATTGAAAAAAAATGAATCTTTTTGTATTTTTTAAGTTTGTCGATATATTGTCGATGTTTGTCGACATTTTCGCCGATAAATCCGTTAATTTCTTGTTGGACCCTCGGCAATATATTCGTCGACACGATATTTGTAGCACTGGTTTTTTTACCATAAGATTGCAGCAAAATAAGGTACAAGTAAATTGATTAAAAAAAGAGAGATTTTGTGACAAGGGGATATGATATTTTTGTCTCAATCCCTAGGGCATTGAGAGATCAATAGCCAACATCTCTCTTGAAATGTCTTTCAACACTTGCAAGCTAGGGCATCACCTAGCAACCTCTAGGGTTCGGTAGGTGAGGCTAACTAGGGAAAATGAAGAAGTCTAAGACCCTAATAAGCAATAGAGAGGCCCTAAGAAGAACGTTCTCTTCATAAAAAGTTGAAAATAAGCCCTAACTAATCAGAAAAATGCACCATTAAAGCACCATTCAACTAAGCTAGGAGAATAACTTACCAACATTTAACAAGGAGCGAGCAAGGAGAAAGACCTTAGGTCACACTTGTGCATGAGTTCTTCCAACTAGTGTAGAATCAACCTTTAGCATGTGCAAAATCAAGCCCTAAACATTTCATCATCCACCTTCAAGCATGAAAGAGCATCCCAAGAGAAGTGCGCATCACATCAAAATGTCATAGAGTAGGAGAAAAAGATAAAAGATCAAATATGAACCCTTGGCTTATGATTTTACAATGAGGAGAAGATGTCTATTTATACGTTTTCATCCTCAACTCTTCAATTTTGAGCCTACAAGTCTAGAATTAAATTAAATTCAAAATTATACTAGTGTTAGGGTAAATTCCCCACAAGTTGGGAAATAAGTCCTAAAATAAACATAAAGTAACAAAATAGACTAAAATAAGGCTTCTTTTAATGAAGTAGTGAGCCAAAGGGGGACGTCGTGCCCCAACTAACCCCAAATGATGCTTGTCCCTCAACGCCCCCCTTCCCAACTTGTAGACTCATCTAGTGGAAAGATGACGACATAGACCTAACTTCTAAGACACTAGAGGAGGGGTTTCTGAGTGTTGAAAATAGGTCCAAGTGGGTGAAGAAGGTGTGCTAAATAGGGGACAACAACCCTTTACAAAACGCAATCACCTCTGCACAACAAAACCAAGGTGGTCATGTGCCCCAGTGGGTCACCCCCAAAAGGCCCAGACACCAATCCATCATCCATGGGCCTAAAGCCCTGCATGGTGGGAACATCCACACATCGAAGGGGCAGTCAGTTGTGCCACAAAGCCAAGTACTTCTAGGAGTGAAACCACGGGAACCTTCCATGACCACTCCAAGGGGAACACAAACCCTAATCCAAATATCCATACAATATACCCACTTTGGCCTTTACAATAAAATTTCAGATCCCCTGCTCTAGGTCTAGCCCTGTTGATACGTTGGTGCAGCTCTATGCGTAATAGACTCACTTCAAATGCACTATTATTATGAACTGAGTGTTGGGCAATGATCTCAGAAATGTTCGAGGACAATTATACAAACTCCCCAATAATGTTCAAGGACAGATCCAAATCATTCCCAGACTTAGACGAATAGTGTTATCCTTGATATCCAGCAATTCCACCATGAGACAGATATCATGAGGGCACAGCCTCTAAAACTTCTGACTACTTTGGGATCATAATAGGGAGTACTCACACCCTTGCTAATTCTTCCCGTGTCAAACTCTACTTCAACCCCTTGTGCATAATTAGCAATTGTGCTAAGATTATCACGCTTTAAATGCATAATCTTACTTTCCTTTTATCCCATCCTTGCATGCAAAGAAAAGCCTTAAATCAAGATTGCTATTGCTAAATCTCTCAAACAGAAAAGCAACTGCCTAGAGGTTTTGCTAATGCTACTAAGTTTTTAAAAATGACATAACTGCTTTAACTATCCTTGTATGCATAGACTTAAAGCTAGTTCCACCCCTTTAACTATCAGAGGATGCGCACACACAGAAAGAGAAAGATGATAAGAATATTAAAGTATAATGTTTGGAATGCTCATTCATCCCCATTGTTGAAATTTCACAATATCCCAAAAACTGATTTCTGTCTCCAATAAATTTATTTACCACAGATTAATGCACATTAATTTAAAAGCATTCAAATCCGAAACTTATGAGCAGGAATACATTGAGCTGTGATCTAGAAATGCAGTGAAAATAAATGAACAGTAAACACACATTCAATCACACAATTGACACAGATTTTCTGGGCAACGCCCCTGGAAAAACCCCAAAGGGAAAACCAGTCACAAGAAAGCTTTTATTAATAATCATCCCACAGAGAAACTGGAAATTTACAGCAATACAGCTCAGCATAAATGTACCTGTACGGTCTGTACTTTCAGCAGCAAAACTCGGAAATCATGCCCAAACAGCAGTATGGCCTATAGGTCCTCCTCGATTTCAGTGCCCAGCTAATGCTACAGACTGTATCTTCCGACTGTAACAGCTCCCTGCTACCTCAAAAACAGTTGCTAGTACAATGTACCTCCCAGCTGTATGGATGCCTTGGGAGTCGTGCCCTGTATGGCCTCCTCTCTGCTGCAATAAATACTGGTTGTTCTCCTTGGAACTCGTTCCCACACTCTTGCTGAGATTAGCAGCCTTTCTCCTTGTTGCAAACTTTTTGTCTCATTTTCTCTCTTTGGCTCTCCAAACTTTCACGAATGTGTCTAAACTCTCCTAGAATTCCCTTTTTATTAAATGAGAAAATGACTTTGTCACTTCATCTTCCAAGTGACTGTCTCTTCATCTTCCGAATGACTTTGTCTCTTCATCTTCAAAGTCAATGGTTGAGCCAAATTACACTAAATGAATTTAAAAATGATTTTCACTCACCAATTTAATAAAAAGTCACATTAGGAAAGAATGTGGAAAGAGGATTCTGATTTTAGCGGCTTTGCAACCTATCTTGGGTAGGGTTTACTTGTTTTAGGGTTTCATTCACTTCTAGGCCCATCTGCCGCCATGGTGGCCAGTAGTGGAGGCCGGAGGAACCCCTCCTTCAACTCTATGCTCTCGCGCAAGGCCCCCTCGGTCTTGCCTCTGGTTATTTCACCTTCGAAAAGCAAGCCTGGACCGTCTGCTAAGGGGAAAGAAGGAGTGGGGACCAGTTCCTCTTCTCAAGCTCCCTCTCGGCCCTCCACTCCGCCTCCGGCTGAGGCGGTTTTGCTGGATGGCCCCTTGCTTGATAGCTCAAAATGCAAACCCAAATAGCTTCTCATACCCAGATACAAAATCACCTCTACTCTCGTCAGTGAACAAATACAGTTAATGCAAGACCATGCTATTATCTGCAAGTTCATTGGCATCTGGCCCACGGAAAAGGCACTGGTTGGATGGATTCTCAACTCCTGGAAACCTAAGGGGCAATGCGAACTGAAACTTGGATCTACGGGCTTCTTCCCTGTTATCTTCCATAACCCGGAGGACAAGAACCGCATATTCCAAGGAGGTCCCTACTTCTTCCATTCCGCAGGGCTCTATATCTACAATTGGAAGGAGCATTTCTCGCCAAAAAAAGAAGATTTCAAGGTTGTCCCGGTCTAGATCCGACTTTATTCTCTACCTCAAGAATTCTGGAACGCAAAAACGCCAACTGGAATCGGAAAATCCCTGGGAACCTTTGTACAAATCTCTGATGCCACCCTAGCTGGAAGGTACACGTCGTATGCGAGAATCTGCCTCTATTTGGACATCTCGACTGCGCTGCCAGAAGCCATCTGCCTCTGCCACAAAGATTCTGAATGGATTCAAACTCTAGATTACGAGCACATTCCGTTTCGCTGTCGGAAATGCCACGAGCATGGCCACCTTTTTAAAGATTGCCCTCTGAATGTGAGACCCCCCCTCCTGACCACTCGGACAAAAAAGATGATGGTTTTTCCAAGGCCGCGAGTAAAAGAAGACAAAAAAAAAGCCTCAAAACCTGTCTTCCTCTCTGAACGCTCAAGTCCAAAACAGCTTTGCCCCATTGTCCGAAATTCCTCTACAAGATCCCCTCACTGAGGCCATACTCAACTCAGGTTTGGATTGGGCTCTTCTCCCCATTCTGACCCTAAGCCTTCCCTTTGCAAGGATCAACCTTTGCTTGTCGACCCCCCCTTCTCCAAGAATGACATTCTAGAGCAAATTGCTGAGGTGGAACAGCGTATGATTGAAGATAGAGAACAAAATGAAGGGGAAGACATGGAGCTAGGGGAACTTGACCTTACAGTCTGGAATGAAGCCAAAAAGAATGGAAATGTGGAATGCATACCCTCTGACTAGCTGAAACTCTTTGCAGACCTCTATAAGAACATAGATCCTACCAAGGAGGCAGCTCAACCTTCTAAAACTCCAACTCAGGATCAGGGCAAAGTTACTCTAGGTCCGAAACAACAAAAAAGAAGGGACATGGCTAAAATCCAAAGTGATAATCCAAAGAAAGGCAGGAAATCCAATAGACAACTAATCAAAGAATTGGGTACCTTTCTCGTTGACTTAAGAGAAAGTGCCTGCCTCGAGGCACACTTCCCCCCCACGGTTTAAATGGATTTAAAAATCATATCCTAGAATATCAGGGGAATCGGGGGAGATTCTAAAAGACGTATCTTCAAAAATAGGATTCTCACAAAGAAACTTGCGGTTATTATGCTACAAGAAACAAAATGCTCGGAGCAAAAGCTCATGGACTTCGTCACCAAAAGCTAGAGGAATGCTCAAGCCATAGCCTCGGATGCCAAAGGGAGTGCAGGAGGAATAGCCATAGTTTGGGACCCAGACATCCTGAATATCAAAGGTTTCTTTTCCTCCCAGCACACACTATTAGGATGGTTCAAAATTACAGGCTCCACTCATGGAGGAGTTCTGACCAATGTTTACGGACCGCGGCTCATGGAGCAGAAGCTCAGCTTCATAAAACATCTCAACTGGCTCCACAACAAAATTCCCTCCCAAAATTGGATAATAGGAGGGGACTTCAACATCATCACTTCCCTCAGTGAGAAAAAGGGAGGCATCAGAAAGGTGGACAGAGATTGTGCTGCCCTTCAAACCCTCATACTGGATCTCAAGCTGGTGGACATTCAAACCACTAATGGTCTCTTCACTTGGAACAACAAAAGAAGAGGAGATAGACAGGTGGCCTGCAGGCTAGACCGATTCCTCACCTCCCCCTCACATCTGCAAAATCAGATCAACCTCTCAGCCTCCATTTTTCCCTCGGCGAGCTCAGATCACTGGCCAATCTGCCTAACCCTCAATCTAGATGGGCCACATAACAGGAGACCCTTCAGATTTGAGAAATTCTGGTTATCTCACCATGACTTTCTAATCAAAGTCAAGGAGTGTTGGGAGGACTCGAACCACATTGAGGGATTGGTGATGTTCAGATTTCAACAAAGGCTCAAGCTGCTAAAAGGGAAAATTAAGCAATGGAACGGAAAGGAATTTGGAAATATTCTGGAGGATAAGCTCCTTCTAGAATTCCAGTTAAATATGATCCAGTTTCAAGCCATACATTCAAGATCCACTGAGGAACTCAAAAAACAAGAATCAAGCCTCCAAGATCAACTGAAGAGGAGATATCAGCAAGAAGAAGAACTATGGAAGCAAAAGTCTTGTATCGAATGGCCCAAGGAAGGAGAAAGAAACACCAAATTCTTTCATCACTCCATGCTACAAAGAAGGCAACATAACAGAATCACCAGGCTCACCTCTTCCCAAGGGCGAAATCTTCAGACTAAGGAAGAAAATGAAACTGAATTAATCAATTTCTACTCTGAGCTTCTCAAAGAACCTTTGGAAGATCGCACTCCTGCCATCAATCACATCTTGCATCACATCCCACCACTGGTCTCGCAGAAGCAAAATCTCAGCCTGACACAAGACATCTCCCTCTTTGAGGTTGAGGAGGCAGTCATGGGGATGAAGACAGGTAAAGCCCCAGGTCCAGACGGCTTTACCATTGAATTCTTCCAAGCTTGCTGGGAAATTATCAAAATGGATGTCTGGGAAGTGGTGGAAAGTGCTAGAAAATCAAGATCAATCCTACTGGCCATCAATGCCACCTTCCTAACCCTTATCCCCAAGACTAATAAGCCAGTCGAGCCTTCAAATTTCAGACCAATATCCCTTTGCAACGAGATTTATATGATCATCTCCAAAATCATTGCTCTAAGATTAAAACCCTTTCTCCCGCATATCATCTCCCCTGAGCAAACTGGCTACGTAGAGGGGAGACAAATCCTAGACGGCATTATTATTGCCCATGAAGCAATACATTCTCTTAAAACCTCTCGCTTCCCCGGTATGCTTTTAAAACTTAATATGGCTAATGCCTTTGATAAAATTAGCTGGAAATTCCTCAAAGCAATGCTAGTGGCCTTTGGATTCTCAACCTCATGGACTAATTGGGTGCTTGAACTGGTTTCTTCTGCCTTCTTTTCTATTCTCATCAACGGATCTCCCTCGGCCACTTTTTCATCATCAAGAGGGATCAGACAGGGAGATCCCCTATCTCCCTACCTCTTCATCATTCTAGCAAAAGGTCTTGGTAAATTTACCAACGCTCGGGTCCAGGATAATCAGGTTCAAGGGCTCCATCTGGATAGCTCAGGAAAAAAGTACTCTCACCTACAGTTTGTTGATGATATGATGATGATGGGGCATGCCTCTATCTGAGAGGCAAAAGCCTTTCAAAGCATTCTTAGCACCTTTGAGGAGGCGTCAGGTATGTCCATTAACTATTCCAAGTCTCAGGTTTTTTCTTCAACACCCCCCTCTTCACCCAACTCAGAATCACCAGGATTCTCAGTTTTTAAAAGAGTTCCCTTCCGGCCAAATTCATGGGTGCCCCTCTCATTG
The DNA here is from genome assembly GCA_001517045.1 of Pseudotsuga menziesii. Lineage (NCBI taxonomy): Eukaryota > Viridiplantae > Streptophyta > Pinopsida > Pinales > Pinaceae > Pseudotsuga > Pseudotsuga menziesii. The sequence goes on from LPNX010416753.1 coordinate 33,541, forward strand.
ACTCTGATCTGAAAAATGCCTTTTGGAAATATCTCCTATCCAAGCTTGAATCTAAACTCTCTTCCTGGACCTTCAGAGCCCTTAACTTCCTTGGTCGGCTCGTTCAGTTAAAATCAATCCTCCAAGCCATGCCCCTTTACCTTTTCCTCGTCATGGTTGTGCCCCAGAATATCCTTAAGTCCATCAAGAACCTTCAATGTAGCTTCTTATGGGGAGGTGCCCTTCTTCAAAGAAAATGGTCACTGGTCTCTTGGAAAACCCTCTGCCAAGACAAAAACATGGGAGGTCTTAGTCTTAGGGACCCGTGCATCATTAACAAGGTTCTTTGTTCCAAGCTATGGTGGAGATGCATCATAGAGCCTAATATCCCCTGGACCACAATTTGGAGAGATAAATACACCAAAGATATTAATCAGGAGGATTTAATCAGAACTGAGGACCTTGAAGATGGTTCGGTCATTTGGAATGCTGCCAAAGCCCAAAGAGATCTCATTCGCACCCACAGCTTCTGGGAGATCATAGACAGGAACACAACTCTATACTGGGAGGATGCTTGGCAACAACTCCCTCCACTACAAGCTCAAGCCAACACTCTTAACATGCAAACCAGCATGCAGCAATCAGGTAAAGAAAAGGTGGCACACTATTGGATCCAGCCCCAACCTCAAATCTTGTGGAACTCTTGGATCCCGAAGAGTGAATGGAACGGCAGGGAAGCTCTTCAAGAAGATGACAACTTCTGGAAGGACCTACTCTCAAGGAAAATGCTAATCCTAACAACACCGGACAAGATAAGATGGGGCTACCAATCCAAAGGATACTTCACAGTCAAAGAAACCTATCAGCTATCGAATCAGATCCTAGACAATCAGATCGATAAGATCTGGGACAAAATATGGAACCCAAACCTATGGCCGAAAGTCAAGACCTTCCTATGGCTAATCGGCCATGGAAGGATCCTCACCTCGAACCAACTCAGCAAAAGAGGTTTTCAAGGACCTTCTAGATGCACATTATGCAACATAGAGGAAGAAACTATGGAACATCTTCTAAATCACTGTCCCTTTGCTTCGGAAATCCGAAACTGGGGGATTTGCTTATTCAAACGATCTGACAGAAGCCTCAACGATCTGAGAAACACTATCCGAGACTGGCATCCTCATCCTCTCACAAGCCCTTTCCCCAACATGCTTTGGACCTTATTTCCAGGCCTGACCCTCTGGAACCTGTGGAAAGAGAGAAACAAAAGGATTTTAAAAAATGAAACATCTTCACCAGCTAGAGTTTGCTCGCTCATAAAATCTAATCTCCAAGAAACTCTACATCTTAAATCTTGGGCGGACTCTAACATGGCAGGCTCCCCTCAAGAGTCCTTCATTCTGCGGAGGTGGAACTTTCATTTTCCCTCCCTTGGCCCCATTTGTTCCTCTTCTGTCCCCAAGGTGAGCATTCCCATCAGTTGGTCCCCTCAAGAGTCCTTCATTCTGCGGAGCTGGAACTTTCGCTTTCCCTCCCTTGGCCCCATCTGTTCCTCTTCTGTCCCCAAGGTGAGCATTCCCATCAGTAGGTCCCCTCCCCTGTTTCCATTCATTAAATTAAACTTTAATGGGGCCTGCAAGGGAAATCCTGGGCCTATTGGCATCGGAGGGGCTTTCAGAAATGATAAGGGCGAAATCTTGCATATCTTTGCGAATTCCATTGGCTCCTCCACTAAAAACATAGCCGAACTGTTAGCCCTGATCACAGGGCTCAACATAGCTCGACGTCTGAATTGGACTTCACTGATCGTTGAGGGTAACTCCCAAATTATGATAAGCATGGTGCAAAAGCTAACCACGGGCACCCCTTTGAGCAAACTGTCAAAGCATTGGCGTCTGGATCGATTGAAGGAAAGATTACGGGACTCCCTCTCCCACTTCCAGGTCCTCCGAGCAAATCATATCAGAAGATCAAGTAACAAACTCGCAAACCATCTTGCAAACTTTGGAGAGAATACTGCATCAAAGCCTCTTGATCACCAATGGACTCGGCTCCAGATCCAACCACTCAGAGATCAACTTCTTCATCTCAGACATCAGGATGGACCTCCCCCCCCTATGGGTGATATATGGCGTGGCTACAAGAGAAGAGGAGCAGCACGTGGCAAGCAGTGCTTCCGCCGGTGCTCACACCTCACAACCGGTGCATGCGATTTAACGTTTTCATGGGATGGAGTGACGACGGTACAAACCATCAGGTCACAATTATCATTTCACACATAGGGAACATTATGACAGATATCGGATTGATTTTGTGGAAGGACAAGCATATCTCTATCATGAAGGATCATCAACTCAAGGCTATGGGTTTAAAGACTCCATCGTCGCCCACAGTTTGTACTTCACTGGTAGCTCTTTATGGTCTGTGGAGAATGCTCTGCTTGCACTGTGGCCGCACCCTTGGCATGCTTCGGAGGCTAATGGGGGTTGTCTGCGTGTGGTAAGTCCTGTCTTTCATTGGGCGCAACTTCTTGTTTGCTCGAGTTTCTTTTTCATGTTTTCAGTGCATGTCTTCTTTTCGTTGCATGCTCTTGTTGGGGCCTCTTCTTTGGACTTGGTCGTGAACTTCTCCCCCTCTGCTTGGCTGCTGGTGACTGTTCCTGTTTCCATCGCCTTTCTTTTACTTTCGCTTTGGTCTGAAGGCGCCCCTAGGCACCGCTGCCTAGCTCCCCTACTGCTCTCGCTATTGGTCACCATGCCCCCGTGAAAGTGCACCCGCTCTGCTTCGTCCTCGCAGGGTTTTGCCATGCACAAGCCAATGGCCCCCCCATTGCATTTCCAGAAGATGATCGTTGGAAAAAACAACAGGTTTAAGAAAGAATTCCCTGACTCCATTCGAGCAACCATTCGCGAGGCCGAGAAGGAGGCTGATTTGGAATGTGGCTGCCTAGATCTGGAAGAGATCAGGAAGGAGATTAAAGAGCTTATCCCAGACCTTGGGAACCTCCAGGGGCAGACTTACCTTATACCAGAAGTCGTTGGAGCTTCAATGGTCACAAAACTTCATCCTTGGCAAAACGCTAGTCGAAAAGGATTAGCAACATGGGCATATTCTTCTGCAGCAAGATCAAATGATGTTGATCCTGCATAAGGTAATGGATAATCAATCTGAAATAGTCAAGAAGCTGGGTTTAATGCTTGAGCCTCATGAGCTTTTGTTCGAATCATCTGGTTCTTTTTTATTGTCTATCTTTGTCTTTGGTTTTTTAAAAACCGGTTCGGTTATTAATACTTTTATGACTGATACCTCGTTAAGAATATTTAAGACTTCTCGATCATTCTGGTTCAGTCTTGTTTCCTTTCGAGGGAGACTGCCAGAATGATCACCAAGCTTGTTTTCCCAGAGATGGGAGAGCTTGGTTTTTAGCTGCAAATGGTGTGTTTGAATATTAATGATAATAGAAGGACCTACTTGCTTAAAAAAAAAGTCACATTAACTTTATAACAATAAAGTTAATGTCTAGGAAAGTCAATCAAGTCCTTTTTACATGCCTAGACACCAATCCTATGTAGAAAACCTCCCAGCTATAAAATCTAACACTCCCTCTTAGCAAGAGAGGTACTTCTGGAACCTCCACCTAGATCTCTCTCCAATCCCATCACTCTATCCACTTGTTATCACCAACCTTGTAGTTGCCTATATGAGATGGATCCAGGATGGACGGTAGAGAGACAAGCAACTAAGGAGGTGGAACCAAGATTGCCTCCACTCCCAAATAAATGGTTCTCACACCAATCGAGGCATTCTTCAGTTGATGTTGTCTTAGCCCAAGACAACAATGGGGGAGACCCAGATCTACTCCCGACAGGAGAGATCACACCTAGACACTAGATCAGATCAAATGGACTTGAGGTACGTAAGGTGTAAGGTGATGGAAACCCTAGATCTATGGATGACGTCACTAGGTGAACCAAGGCTTTAGATCAGGGTTTATGAGATATGAGATTTGATCCGAGTTGGAACACAAGTGACCTATGAGGCAAATACTAGATCTGGGATTAAGGTACTAGCAAAAGATGGAGATGTCCACTGCCATGGGAAACATGACCAATGCAGGGAGGGAAAAAATAGGATTTGGGGCTATCTAGTACGAAGGAATAGACTCGAAAGAAGGTATGACAATGTCAAAGCACCCAAGCTACAAGGAAAGAGTCAAATTGCAGGAGAAAAATGCAAAAGGAGGGATAAGCTAGGGTTTGAAGATCATTGCCTTGGGATATGGGCCAATGGAGTCACTTTTAGCCCAACGTTGAAGAAGACCCACTTAGGGTTGGACCCTATCTACAAAACCCAGAAACGATTTGCCCGAAAAAATCAGATCGCAAGAAAAGAAGGCAACATGAAGGGTGGCGCTAGGGTTTAGAGGACAATGCCTTGGGATTTGGGCCAAATGAAGCAACTTTAGCAAAACGTTTTTGGAGACCCGCCTAGGGTTTGACCCGATCTACACAACCCAAAAATGGTTTGCCGAGAACTCAAGTGGTTTGAGCCATAATATTTTTTATTTTTTAATATTTAGGGTTTTAACATGAAATGAAGATGCCAATGGATTGAGATCTAGAAAAGAAATACTAACCTATAGATCTTACCTGGAAAACCTTGTAGATGCCTTGACAGTGATGATCTATGTTGTCCCGATCAATTGGAGAAGATTTGATGAAGTTCTATGTCCAACGTTTTGCCCAAGGAAGCCACTGCGCCCTCTCTCCTGCACAACAAACATCAACCATATCAGATTTGTTGCATCATGAGAAAAGAACAAATGCTACAGAAAAATAGCAAGATGAAATCATAGATCGCATTGATACTAATGAAAACCCCCTGATACAAAACGCATCCAAGCCAAGCGAGTTGAGAAGCAAAAACGCCCAAGTTGAAGTCGCCCTCCTATAAACAAGACAATGTTTCCCGAAAATATATAGATCTCACAACAAATACTCAAATGCTAGGAAGAAATAGATTTTCCAATCACCATCTAAGAACACCAGATGCAAAGGAGATCCAAAAATTTCCACAAGAATAGTTTTTTTATTATCCAGATCCAAGAGCCAAAGACCCTTTACAAATGAGAAGCTATTTCCTTTAAATAGGAATGAGAGAACCAAAATCATAACCACTTTTCAAATGGGTGGCTAAAATTAAAAGATACAAATGTTGTAATCAATGGTTGAGATGAGCTCAACATAGAATACATGGATCAATACAATAATATAATATAAAAGTGGACTAAATCACCCTAGGAGAGGGGATCCCACTCAATAAAAATAAATGAAGCTCATGGTGGGTCCAAGGAGTGTTAACTAACTCCCCTAGGATGTCCCCATGGCATAATAAAAATAATATAATTTTTAAATTGCAAAATAGTGCCTCTAAGAAAATCGTGAGCCTCCAAAAGCTCCAGAAACCGATAAAATATGCCCAAAAAATGGATGTGGGCCCATCCAAGTGCTGCAACTGCTGGAGAAGGAGTGTAATGTCCTCTTCCAATTAGGCCTTGAAGCCCAAAACCGCTAACCTATGTGATTCCTGTGGGTTCGAGCGGTTACTGACAGCTAGGGAATCAGCTGAGGACTGATGCCATCCATAGAAGATCTAGGGCATCATCATTTGGTCAAGAAGGGCCACCAGGGCCAAAGGCCACCTTCGTGCATGCCATCCAAGCATTATTTAATGATGCAGGCACTCTTTAAGTCTCCATCCGCTTGCATGCAAGTCAACGGCAAATTAGAAGATAAAGTGACCTAATTAGGTCAAAGATTAGGTTTTGCGCAGTTGAACTTTATAAATAGAGGATAAAGCGAGAGGAGACTTCACTTTGGATTATGATTGTTTTGGGAGCTCTTGGATAGCAGCACAGCGTGCAGCACAGCAATTGGGGTTGGAGACGAAGTCTTCAACTAACAGGATTTCGGCAGTGAAACATCTGCCCTAGTCTTATTCAGGGTAAGCCATACTAGTTCACCACTTGTTCTTCATTCATTCATCAGTTATCTAGCATATGGTATAGATCGTTGCAAGGACACGTGTGCAGCCGTGAAAGGGGGGTTTTCAGCCAGAAAGCCCTAATTAGCTGTGGGGCCTTCAGATCTCAGTTTCCTTCCGAAACTCGGGCACTATTCTCATCATCAGCATCATACTCCGGTACCCGGTGATTATCAGATCTCTCCGTGCTCATCCGGAACAGTTATCAGCAGTTTCGGGATTCTAGGGGCGTGAGCAGCTGTCTCTCAGAGGCAAGTCGCTATCCTGCCTAGAGGACTCAGAAATCACTCTTGTATCAGGCATTCTCTCCGGCACGGAAAGGCTATCAGCCCCGCAAATCCGCAACTCCATCGGACACCTCCTTCCCTGAGGGCGTCATCCTTTTCTGACTGGGCGTCTTGCTGCTGGGGGTTCACCGTAAGCAGAGGAGATCAGTTCATCTCAGATCCAGCTCTCAGTGCTTGTATACTTTCTCCGGAGCAGTCCAGCCGGCTTATCAGTGGTAAGTGTTCATTCTATCTCACAAACCCTAACCCTAATTTTTCCTATAAAATAGGGATTTTTGCATGGCAGTTTGCATGCCCAGTTGTATCAGCCTTTTTGCTTAGAAATAGAAAATATCGAGATTTGGGATATTACAGGATCCCACTCAATAAAAATAAATGAAGCTCATGGTGGGTCCAGGGAGTGTTAACTAACTCCCCTAGGATGTCCCCATGGCACAATAAAAATAATATAATTTTTAAATTGCAAAATAGTGCCTCTAAGAAAATCGTGAGCCTCCAAAAGCTCCAAAAACCGATAAAATATGCCCGAAAAATGGATGTGGGCCCATCCAAGTGCTGCAACTGCTGGAGAAGGAGTGGAAGGCATCACACTCATCATCAGAACTCATCCCATGCCATTTCCTTGCCTCATTAACCCAAATTGAATTCTTCAGTAGCCATTTTAATTTTTTGTATCTGCCTCGGGAAGCGTGATATGCCAAAAATTGCCTCCTAGGGTGCCTGCATTATCCAACTGAGCCCACCAAGCTCTCTGGGAGAGGGGTAATATGGTACAAACAAGTGGCTGGACACCCCCTTCCTCATACAGCGCCCTAGGAGATCCAAGAAAATCATCTCCCTGCTCAAACAAACCATCCAGTATGGCAGAACTGCACCAAAAAGGTACACTGAGCCAAATTATCTCTGCAACTGCCCGGAACTGAAAGTAAGCACTCATTGGACTCAGAGAGTCTAAATCCATCTAAGGTGCATACTCACACACCCTATATGTCTCTGCATGATCATCTACAATATCCAATATACCCAGATAGACAAAATAATAATCTGTAAATGACCATAAAATATAACCCAGGCTGACATCCATCCATTGCAAGTGTTCAGAGGTTAAGGCATGCTCTACAAATCATTCAAGTAATAATTATAACAAGTAGCAGTCATTTCACTGGAGATCTATTAACCAAATATATAAGGTTTACATTTATTAACTATAACTCAGTCCAGACTTTCAGGACCATACTCACTTCATAGTTGTAATCAATTTGCTAGTGAAGGGTGAAGGCTAAAATTCATAAGGCTAGGGCAAAGGGTGACCACCAACTTGACACTATGACACTTCGGATATGGAAAGGGAATACTCACTCTAGCATATGATGGACAAGCAACAACAAAGGGGATGGCAGTGTCTCACAAATGGGTAAATTACTTTCATAAATGTTTATTCACCTTGACAAATGCTCACAATCCAAATCAATACAAGTGAGGCCAGCAATCATTAGATATAACTTTAGGAACCATTGTTTTTTGGGCCTTTGATTTTCTATAGCCTTGGTATATGTATTTATTACACGAATTTTTATTATTGAGGCTTCATGCATTCATGTATGTTTAAAAACACTACTTTTCAAGGATGTTTTAATATATTCATTTCAATGTACTTCAAAGCCAATTTCATTAGGCTTGCCTTTCATTCACGTATGTTTAAAAACACTACTTTTCATGAATGGGCTTTTTCATAAGATATTCATTTCCAAATACATTGTATTGATGGCAGCGCTACTTGTTTCAGGTTTAGCCAACACAACCTAGGCAACTCAGAGCCGAGACACAAATAAACAGGGAAGCTTGTCCAATCAAAGAGGCTCTAGTGGGGAAAGGTCCTCCATGCCACAAGTCAAATGGTAGGTTGGGTCTGAAACATAACTGGAAGGTAATGAATGGGTGGAGATAGTGAATGGTGAAACCAACACTAGCAAGCCAAAGTATGGTGGGAATGGCTACCTCTATTCTCTCCAAGGAGGGTAAAACCAATGAGTATAGATCAAGAACTTCCAGGATACATAATATCAATACATCCAAGTCCACATATTTATATGACCACTAGATCATGACCCTAAATGTTAATACATGTCACAAGAACGAGTATAAGAGCAATGAAAACCATAACACAAGATAATATAAGCCGAGTCATAAACATGTAAAAAATCCATCTGAACCAACATCTGTCCAATGAGAAAGCACTGATACAACTCTGGGCACTACTAACTGCTCTGCAACTGGCTAAATGGCTACATCAATTCTCAAATCTGAGTGTCCTGAGACTCAGTCATAGCAATGGTAGAGTACTATAGTCCATCAATCAAATAATGATCCATCATAAATGCTCATCTCAGCATCTCATATGTAAGGGAGTTGGCTGAAAAATGTACTGGAATCTGAAAAATAGAATATGGTAGCTCGGCTACTATATATGTGATAAAACCACTGTTGTAGTTGCTCCCTCTGAACCAGAAGGCTTCCTTGCCATCTGTACTATAATCTGTGTTGAAGACCAATTCCTGCAAAACATGCTCTAAGGAGTCTCCTCAACCTCCTAAGCATCCAACTAAGTCATCTCATACCAGCTCAGTCTCCTGATGGTATTGGAAGAACCCACACAACCAAATGTCCCTGATATTGGCACAAACCCCGAATCCAAGATCCCCTTGGACCCAATCACGGGTTGTCCTTACAATATCAACCTCAATCCCGTCATATGGCGATATGAACCACTATCCACAACCCATGCTCCAATGTCCTCAAACCCTGCACTACCACTACCTAAAGGACAAGAGACCAAAGAAAATTCATTCTCAAACTTCTTAAAGAAGTCCTCAACCTCAATTGATGTTGTTGTCTGTGTCTCATCCTTACCCTTCTTTTTGTTTGGACATTGACTCGCATAGTGGCCAGTTTTGTGACAAACAAAGCATTTAACTTTGCTCATATCTTTCTTTTGTTCACCTTTCTAGCTAGACCCACCACCAATGCCTTTCTTAGGCCTCTGCTTGCTCTTCCCTGTAAGAGCAACATTCTCCTCGTCATCCCCATGCTATTGGCTTGTGTGGCTGGAGCTAATTTTCAGCTTCTCCTGTATGAAATCGTCCCAAAGTCTAGTCCATGTAGGCATGTTCTCTCTAGCAACGACTACACGCACAAAGTCTTGCCATGGTTGTGAGAAACCATTCAAGTCAATTCTAACCAAATCTACTTCTTCCACTTTCTTGTCAACAGCACCCAACTCATCACGTACCTGTGAAATAGGGGTTAGGTATGATGTGAAATTTCATCTTAGTGTTCCTTAACTTCTCCCTCAAAGCCATTTTTTGGTTTTGATTATCACTTTGAAACAGCTTTATCAAAGCTTCCCACATGTCAAAGGCATTATTCTTACCGATCACATGAGGTATCATGTAGTCTTTCACTGCATCAAGAAGAATATGTTTTACCTTCACATTCTTCTTCTGATATTCATCCAAAAGAATAGGATCTGTGGAAATGGTGACAACTTCCTTGGTTATACTCCATAACTCAAATTCTTCCAACAACAAAGTGACCCTCTCCTTCCATGGAATGAGGTTTGATGCACCCTCAAGCCTGTCCTCAAACCACAAGCCAAAAGTCACAGACATTTTCACTAACCAACCAAAAACAACCTAAATCTGCTAGGTGAAAAATCTTAGCAATTCTCTTGTTGCCCTCTGTGTTAACTACTGGTTTTCACTATTCACAGTTACAGCCCCAATTCTAATACCATGTTGAAATTTCACAATAACCCCAAAACTGATTTCTGTCTCCTATAAATTTATTTACCACAGATTAATGCACACTAATTTGAAAGCATTCAAATCTGAAATTTATGAACAGAAGTACATTGAGCTATAATCTGGAAATGCAGCGGAATTAAATGAACAATAAATACACATTTGACACAGATTTTCTGGCAATGCCCCTGGAAAAACCCCAAGGGGAAAACCAGTCACAACAGAGAAATTTTATTAATAATCAGCCCACAGAGAAACTGGAAATTTACAGCAATACAACTCAACATAAACGCACTTGTACAGTCTGTACTTTCAGCAGCAAACCTCGAAAATCGTGCCCAAACAGCAATATGGCCTGTACAGCCTCGCGATTTTAGTGCCCAGCTAATGGTACGTCTTGTATGGCCTGTATCCTCTGACTGTAACAGCTCCCTGCTACCTCGAAAACAATGCCCAATACGCTGTACCTCCCAGCTGTACAACTGCCTTGAAATCCGTTCCCTATATGGCCTCCTCTCTGCTGCAATAAATGCTGGTTGTTCTCCTTGGAACTCGTGCCCACACTCTTGCGGAGATTAGTGCCCATCCTCCTTGCTGCAAACTTTTTCTCTCCTTTTATCTCGAATGTGTCTAAACTCTCTTAGAATTCTCTTTTTATTAAATGAGAGAATGACTTTGCCACTTCATCTTCCAAGTGACTGTCTCTTCATCTTCCAAATGACTTTGTCTCTTCATCTTCAAAATCAATGGATGAGACAAATAAAACTAAATGAATTTAAAAATAATTTTCACTCACCAATTTAATAAAAAGTGACATTAACTTTATAACATTAAACTCAATGTCTAGGAAAGTCATCTAGGTCCTTTCTACATGCCTAAACAACAAGCCTATGTAGAAGACCTCCCGAGCTATCAAATCTAACACCCATAGTGGTACATGTGCTATTAAGTCATTTCAACTTTCTAACTTGACCTTTCATATACATGTGCTATTAAGTGACACCTCATATACTTGTCAAGCCACTATATTGTTACATTTCTTATGTGAATAATATCCTAAACATGACCATTATATACTAACATTGTTTACATTTCTAGCCTTTTATAATCAATCAACTGCATGTTTGGCGTAAGTAGAACTATTGACAGATAAAATTCTCAATGATATGAACTGCTGCTATTTTTAAAAAGCGATAAACATTCAACACCCTAGTTCAGCATGATTTTAATAATTTCTTACAGCCTCATCACACTGCTAGACAGAGATAATTTTGTATGACAATCAATACATTCCTACTTGTCAAGGATACAGAATGCTGAAAAATGAACAACATCTACACTTCCTTCTAAAAGATGTAGGACAACATAGTACTCAGACAGCAACTTCACCACCTGCAGGAAAATATTAACCAGAAAAATAAGAAGTAAATTAAAAAGTCTTACATAATATTCAAAAAAAGGAGGACGAAAACAATACCGGCAGTTAACAAATAGTCTTTGACAAGACAAACAGCTTTATCAGAAACTAGATGTACGTGCATTGTGCTCACCTCTGAATCCCGCAATGTGAACTGCTCAAGATGAACAGATTTCTCACCAGGATCTGAAAAATGAGAACCACCAAACAGTTCAAATGACTTAACAGCATTGTTCATATGGGGTTCAAACAAAATTCTGAACTCCTGGCAATAATTTGCAAACTTGACAAGAATAGTATACAATAATCAGACAATGCCGTAGAAATAAGTATAGTGATTACAACAAACAGACACTGCACTCTTTTACACAGAAAACAATAGTCATAAACACCACATTAATCTAATCACTTTATGAACAATAAATACAACTTGAATACTACGTGAATAACTGGCATTTATATTGTGAGAAACAACAATAAAATATAAGCTGTTATATTGTGAGAAAGACAAAAGATACCTGTTATATTGTGAGAAACACAAGAGGATATAAGCTGTTAAGCCAAAAAAGTAAAAAAATATAATATAGAACCTCACTTTATATCCAAGTGTGAAGCCATACAGGTTTTGTGTGTACTGAATTCTATCCCCAGTTGCAGTGGCGCAAGTGCATGGAGATGTGGAAGCTTTTTTAGAATATCCTAAGCATGAATCCTGTACAGTAATTGTTCTGGGAAAGAAGACACTTAAATATCATGTGAATTGTTGGCAAAAGTTTGTAGTTTATAGGAGCGGCCTTAGTGCTCCCACTTTGTATAAGCATCTTGGTACCTAACAGTCATATTGACCTACTTTTATGGTCATTTGTTGGACATTAATAACTTTATCTTTATATAACAACAACATACAGCTTGCAACAACTGAATTAGCTGATTATTAGCCTGCATCTAAGAGCATTAAGCAACATAAACTCATACTGTTTTATTGTTAGATGCTTCAGATCACAGAAATACTATATTAAATTAACGAGTTATTGCAGAAGAGATTTGAGAAAAATCACAAGAAAGAGAATGTCAAAAGTTGTTTTTGGATACTAATCTGTAACATAGATCGTGAAAATTTTAAGCCGAATGTTCCACAAAAATAGAACGAAAAAATTCAGCATGGCTGAAGTAAACATGCCTCCAATATATACTAGCAGAATCTTCCTCGATATCTTGGCTGCAACTATTGCCTGGGACACAGATCCCTTAAATGCTATCGATGACAATGAAACCTCCATCTGCGTCAACCACCATCCAAAAAATCAGTACAGGTATATGCATTGAGGTTCTTCTCTTTGAAAAATAAATATCACACCCAGAGAAAACGGTTAAAATGAATATCAACAGCACCAAAGTTTCACTCATTACTTACAACTAAAACTGTCTCTCATATGGTGAACGTTATGCAGACAAGATAGCATCAAGTTAAGAATCTACTTAAAGAAGTCACTAAGAATTAATTAGTCACACTAACCACAATAGTCTATTCCTGAATGATAATTCTGTTTGTTTCTTTTTCATCTCAACACCATGAAAGAACACTGCTCCAATAAGAAAGGAACTCAGTAGCTCCAGCATTTGATGGTGGCCAATGGTGATAGGAAAAGGTCCATTCTGATTCACCCATGATATGGCACTGGAGCCTAGATACTATATACTGCAATGTCTGGTAGAGGAGTGAATCAAAACAAGGGACCATCTGTTGCTGATTGCTACCTATTAAACAACATGATCCGTTGGCATTACTTTGAAGTAAAATAGATCTCATGCCAATGAAATGAAAATGACTAGGCACTAGGCAGCGGCCTACGCTCCCCTCTAGTGAATCAAGCACTAGGCAGCGGCCTACGCTCCCCTCTAGGGAATCAAATCAATTAAGCCTATTAGAGTTAGATCTCTTCTAGCCCTAGGAGACTCCTCCGTCATTATCAATTATATGAAAAATAGCAAAAATCCCAATGATGACAATTTAGCTAAGCTCATTGCAGGAATAAAAAAGGGGCTCAAAGGTTTGAGTAAGTTTGGTTTCTCCACATCTTGAGGGGCCTGAATCAAGTTATGGATAAACATGCCAATAATGAATAATGCATCTCAATTAAATAAAGGTGCCATTATAAAAAATGGTGAAGTGGGGTATCAAGCCATTCCTTAGACCTCAAACCCCTCTATTAATTTGTATGAGGTATAGAAGTCACATAATAGACACGACAACGTAGAAGCATTGGTATCGTTTGAAGGCTGAACGAATCTTGCATCACACATGCTAGAGTTTACTCTTTGCTAGCAATTCGAATCTTTACGAGTTTATCTCACATTATCATTGACTCTTCCAACATTATCAATTATATGAACAATGGGAAGAATCCCAATGATGACAATTTAGCTAGGCTCATTGCAAGAATCAAAAGAGACTCAAAGGTTTGAGGAAGTTCGGTTTCTCCACATCTTGAGGGGCCTGAATCAAGTTGTGGATAAGCATGCCAATAACACATCTCAAGTAAATAAAGGTGATATTATAAAAAATGGTGAAGTGAGGTATCAAGCCGTTCCTTAGGCCTCAAATCCTTCTATTATTTGCTTGAGGTATAGAAGTCACATGATGACACGACAGCGTATAAGCATTAATATTGTTTGGAGGCTGAAGGAAGCTTGCATCACTTTACCATTGGCATCACACATGCTAGAGATTACTCTTTGCTATAATTTGAATCTTTGTGGGTTTATCTCACATTTAAAGGTGGGATTATGGCGTCAACTGAAGCAACTGGAGAAAAGGCTGGATGGTGATCGTGGGAGCAAGCAAGCATTGGCAGCCTCAACCTTTTTCAAAGGCTTATCCAAATAAGTCTCTTGCTCCAAAAGCATCTGGTTCAGTTGGCTTGGGAAATATTCAGAATTTGAATGATTCAAGCCTCCTTCTGTGACTTCCTTAACACTGGGCTTGGATGAGTCAAGTGTTTTTCATTTGGTTGATGTTAAGAGTCAAGACTCCTCGGCTAGCAGTAGTCCTTGTTAATTTAAAGATTCACCAGCAAGCACTCTATATAGGATTACAATTATCAAGAATTCTTCCATCTCTGGCAAACAGAAAATTATTCAAAACATTGGTTTGGGAAATGGACTGTCTATGATATCATTCAGATTGTCCCAGAGCCATGCAATAGCTCCAACGGGTCCTGCGCAAGCATGAAGAATACATAGTTGGAAACTGAACATCAATCTTCTCTGTGTTAGTTTTGTACCTAGGAATTTGTTCCCTAAGTGACTTTTTTGCCTAAGTCACTTAGAAAAGGGAAAAAGGTGACCCTCACATTAAAAGCTACTTAATGAGACTTTATAAAGTTAAAGTCACTTTTTGATAAATTTAAGTGGGTGAGTAAATTTATTTAAGTGATTTAAATAAATGTGATTTTTACTCTCATTGAATCTTAGCCATTGGATTGGATCTTTCTCCACCGTTGGATTAGATTCCCACTTAGGGTTTAGACAAAAAGGGTTGAGGGAGGCAAAACACTTCACTTTTCATTTTTTGGAGAAGGAGAGAGCTGAAGGAGAGTGAGGACACGAATTCCAAGACAGGGCTGAGAGTGATTTTCAGTGGGCACGAAAACCAAGACCATTAATTGCTGGCACGAGTTTCGAGGTGAAGGTACGGCACATTTATTGCAGGCACACATTTCGAGACAGTAGTACGGCCAGCATTTATTGTGCACATAAATCGAGGTGAAGTACGGCCTCATTTATTGCAGCCGTACAGTACGGTTTCGGTGCGGTTTTCGAGGACAGTTTGGGCACAGTTTTCAAGGAAAAATCAGGCACAGATTTCGCGGAAGAAATCTGGCACATTTCCCAAGGCAATAGGCAGAGTTTTGTGGCACAGTTTTCAAGGCCGTACGGCTGCATTTAATGCAGTCCGTACAGTACGATTTTGTGACTGTTTTGGCACATAAATCGAGGGCAGCATTTAAGCATTCTGGCACAGAAATCGAGGACTGATATTGACTGTTATTTCGGCACATTTTTTTAGAAGAAAATAGCACAGAAATCGAGACAGTTCATGCACAGAAAACAAGGCATCCTATTGGGTTATTTGCGTTGGTTGAGATAAGTTATATTTTGACTGTAAATGGTTGTCTGAAATTTTCCTAGAAGAAATAATAATCTCTCTCTCTCTTACTGGTTTTCCCCGTGGGGGTTTTTCCAGGGCTTGATTTGGCCAAAAATTTCTGAGTCTATCATTTTATGGTGTGATTGTTAAACGTGTTTTTCAGCCTATTAGTGTATTTTACTGTGTGTTTAATTGTTCAGTAAAATTTCTTAAGTAACCTACAGCCAATGCAAAACCGGCTGTAAGTGAAAAACACGAAATGTTGACATAAACCAGCAAACAGTAAAACGCAGATTTTCTAAACTCTGTCACCACCAAAGTTCATGAAAATGAACATAATTGTGTCTCAAAATGCAATGGTCACGGATAATCTAGTTCACAAAAAAAGACATTCAAATTCTTGATGCCGAGTCCTCCATGCTTGTAAACAAGGTCCACAATTTGAGCAAAGGGTCGCATTCTGCAGCTTCCAACTTAAACGTGTCAATAGGATCTGTCCCTAGAGAAAACAGAGAAAAAGAAACAGAGCACCAGATGTTTGAAGACTTGGACCTAGAACATCAAGAATCTCAGCCCACCAATATGGCTCAGGATGAAGGAAACAGCAAGCATGTTTTTCATTATTAATAGTTAGAAATGATTTGTAAAACTGCTTTGTTTTTAGGTGTTATTTATAGGGTTTGTTCCAGCAGACTCGTTTTGAAATACTATGTAAAATAAACCATCTACCATCTCAGCTCAGACCTCAATGGCTGCTCTGCAAGCTGCATTTTGATAAAATACAGCTAATTTTGTAGTAGAATGCTGTCCAGTTCGGATACAGCCCATTTTAATCCAAAAATATATTTGTTTCTTTTTAAAAAGGAGGGGAAAAATCAAAAAACAGCAGCAACAATGGACAATATTTCAATTCTTAACAACCCCAAACTTCTAGGTAATCCAGGAGAAAGATACCAAAGTGTTCGGATAAGTTTCATCCCTCTAGGGCAATCTTATCATATATAAACCAGATATAAAACTCTTATTTATACCAGTAAATACAGCAGTAAAACAGCCCTTATCTTCTTCAATTACAATGTTAAATCAGTTAAAAACAAATGCTCTTGAGTCTTAACTTATGTCAAATCACCAAGACATATATAGCTGGAAATTACAAACCATGAAGAACATAGATGGCTGAAAATAAAATCTGCAATTTACACAAGCTAGTCCTCCAAGGCAAGACCTCTCCTCTTCTTATTCACAAAAATACAAACTAGGATTTCCTCTCAAAACCCTAATCTCCAAATCTTCAAGATGAAACCCTAACCCTAGACTTCAAGATGCTTCGAGGAGATCAAGAAGCCCTAGCGACTCCTGGGGGGGAGAGAGATCAGGTACAAACGAAGATATAAGAGAAAAAATGACTAGTGCACTCCTCCTAGTAACATTTCTACACAAGAGTGGATAAGAATGATTTGTATGAATAATGAAGGACTCTCTCCTTCTCTCTATGTATGGGAGGTAAGGAGGTCCAACAATACATATCTAGGTCAATGCCCTCACAAGCAACCTATAATAAGCACATGTAGGCTCACACAAGTGGAGTACTACACTCCAAGGATACACATGCCAAGATCTAGCTGATGTCATACAAACTTCGAACTCCAAGATCTGATATAGCTACACATTTTGTCCACACTCCTCCACCACAAGCCCATACGGACTCCATCACTCCTAAGCCATGTATTCCACTAGGTCCACTTCACCTACATAATGATTTCGCAACCCAAGGGAGAAAGCCATTGTCCCAGTTTTCATCCCTAGACTCTGCCAAATCCACCCGTCTTTCATATACCATTTGCGAAGCTGCCCTTAAATCCTACCCCCAATCCACACGTCCAAAACTTCACCAAAACTCGGATCCTACACAATGAATCACTAGTATGACAAGGAATGCAAAATCCTTACTAGCCATCTTCAACACACTTTCATCCATGATCACCCTTCCTACCTCGATCTTTGTTGAATTTTAGCATTAACATGAATACTTTAAAAATTGTAGACTATCAAATAACAAATGATAAGTGCAGTAAAAACATCAACACATCAAAACCACTGAACACGAGTTTTTCACTGGGGAAACCTTTAAAGGACAAAAACCCCCAAAAACATTAGTAATTCATCTCGTAAATGAGATGACTGAATTCTTCAATCTCAGAATTCTAAGATGGATGTTTTCTTCAATAATTTTTTCAGAACATCACTGGTAAAATTCACAAAAGATAAATTTTCCACCAAGACCAAGTTAGGGCTTTCTGCCCTAATTTCTGTTAGTTCCCCAGAAACCAGATCTTAGCCCAGATCTGTACGGCCTACCCAAAAATCTCAGTTGCTGCCCGGATGACCTGTCAAGCTGCCCGAGTTGCTGCCTGACCTGTTCAAGCCTTGTCTGCCCGAACCACCTGCTGCCCTGTCTGAGGTGCTGCCTGAATCTCTGTTGCCCTGTCTGAGGTCTAATAGACCTCTTAAATACCTGTCTGGACCCTCAAAGGGTTTCCCAGAAGGTTGTAGCAGGCAGCCTGTTGCTGCCGGAGGATAGGGGCAGCCTGCCCAAGCCCTACGAGGCTTGTTGTGGATGATCAGAGATAGAGGAGGGTTGTTGGAGGTGGAGGTGAGGCAGCCCGTGGAGAGTTGCAAGTTTCCCGTGAGGGGGGGGGGCCTGCCCATGGAGGAATAAAGGTTGGCCGTGGAAGATAGTAGCAACCGTGAAAGAGAGAAGGGCTAGGGTGAAACCCTAGCACATGTAAAAAAAAAGGTAATCGGTGTTGTTTGTAATTGAAACCCTAGCTTAGGGTTTATCAAAATCAAGTGTGGGTGCCCTAGCTAGACTCATCCATGCTAGGGCATAACCACAAAACTTCCTTCTCTTCAATCACCAACGAATTCTTCTGTTGGAGCAGCTGCAAGTGCAAGAGCAAGTGTGTAATAATGAAATGGATTGATCTTCTTTTATAGCCTTTGAGTCACCTGTAAGTGGACCAAAACTCAAAAGAACAAAATAAGGTTCTTTTATTCTTTTATTACTTTGACTTTTACTTTTAGTGGTACTAAAGGTCTTTTTGCACTTTCACTTTGACTCCTTGGTGTTACTAAGGGTCCTTATGTATTTTAGATTTTTACTTTAGCCTTCTTCAAGTGCCATGTGGTCAAAACAAGTGGTCAAGGTGGTCCTTCATCCCCACTCAAAGTACATCATCATCAATAGAGAGAATTACTAATGCTTTTATCTCACACTCTGTGTGACACTAAGATCGGATACTAAGGTGTCTTAACCAAGGGTAGCTAAGCCTTGGAGAAGATCACAAAGCCCACTGATCGAGGGTCAGAGTGTCACACATGCCCAGACCCGGTCTAGGGCTTATAGTGTTTATCCTCGTAAAAGAAAAGGTGCCTCAGCCATAGGCTACATAATTTGACACAAGATCAAATACTTGGTAACAGACCAAGCGCCTCCATTCTCCTGGAAAATGGCCCTCATCCCCGGGCTGAGTCCCTAGTCCCGGACTAGGTAAAATTCCTAGTAACTGACCGGGTGCCTCCATTCAAATAATGGCCACTCAGCTCTAGGCCGAGTCCCCCAGTGCAAGACTGGTTCAACATCCTAGTCCCAGACCAAATGTCTCCATTCAATAGAATGGTCACTCAACTCAAGGTTGAGTCCCCCAGTGTTGGACTGGTTCCATATCTTGGTCTCGGACCAGATATCTCCATTCAACAGAATGGTCACTCAACTCAAGGTTGAGTCCCCCAGTGTTGGATTGGTTCCACATCCTGGTCCCGAACCAAATGTCTCCATTCTCCTAAGAGAATGGCTCTCAATGCTGCTCAAAAAAATCAACACTCCCTCTCAGTGAAAGGCATTCTCTGCCATGCCAAGCTTGTCACGAAAGTACTTGAACTTTGTTGTTGTCAAAGGCTTGGTCAGGATATCTGCAATCTGTTCATCTATACGAATGTACTGCAACTTCAAAGCACCTCTTTGTACTAGGTCTCTGATGAAATGATACTTCATTTCAATGTGTTTCGATCTATCATGAAACACCGAGTTCTCTGAAAGCTTAAATGCAACTTTGATTATCACAATGGATGATCGTTGAGTCAAGCTTTCCACCCAACAGATCAAATAGAAGTTTCCTGAGCCAAACTGCTTCCTTGCAGGCATCACTTGCAGCAATATACTCTACCTCAGTTGTACTCTGAGCTACGGAACCCTTTTTCCTGCTGGACCAAGAAATCATTGCAGATCCCATACTGAAGCAGTAACCAGAGGTGCTTTTTCGATCTACTGCACTGCCAACCCAATCTGAATCAACATATCCCGCTAACAATACGCCATTGCTAGAAGTATACCTGAGCCCATAAGTGATAGTACCTCGCACACATCCGAGTACGTGTTTAGCAGCTACCCAGTGTATGTGCTTTGGATCGGACATGAACTAACTCGGAGCATTCACTGTATAACAAATATTTGGTCTCATATGCACGAGTTACATCAAGGATCCAATAAGTTGTCTATACAGAGTATAGTCCACATTTTGTGAACTGGTGGCTGAGTCACGCAACTTTGTCAAGTTGGTATTCATGGGTATGCTCATGGACTTGCAGTCCTGCATCCCAAATCTCTCCAAGATGTCTACTACATATTTCCCTTATGTCAGGAAGATCTTGCCTAGCTTTTGCCAGACCTCTAAGCCAAGAAAATAATGCATCAAACTGAGATCCTTCATTTCAAATTCAGAGGTAAGCTCCCTCTTACACTGTTCTATCAACTGTTCCTCACCTGTAAGAAAAAAGTCATCCACATATAGAACAAGGATCAAGATATGATTATGAACCTTAAAGTACAAGTTGGAGTCAGTTGTACTTTTGGAAAACCCTAAGCTGTGGAGAAATCCATCCATTCCCGCATACCAGACTCTCGAAGCCTGTTTCAGTCCATACAAGGATTTCTTCAATTTACACACATGGGTCTAGTTCCCATGAGTCACAAAGCCTTCAGGTTGTTCAATATAGACTTCCTCATTAATATTGCCATTGAGGAAGGCTATCTTTACATCCATCTGAAAACTGCAGTAAGAGAAATGATGGTTCTGATGGTAGTATACCTAGCAACAGGAGCAAATGTCTCATCATAGTCAATGCCTTCTTTCTGAGTGAAGCCACGAGCTACGAATCAGGCTGTATACTTCTCCACACTGCCATCAGCAACATGCTTGATTTTGTAAAGCCATCTAGATGTCAATACTGACTTTCCTGTTGGTCTGGGAACAACTTCCCATACATCATTCTTCATGATTGAACTGTACTCTTCAATCATGGCATCAACCCATACCTGTTGACTTGTTGCTTCTTTGTACGAGGAAGGTTCTGCACTAATGAGCTGGCTCATAAGACTGGAGTACTTTTGTGGTCTTATGCTTTCTCTGGAAGCCCCGGGAGGAGCTTTATGCTTCTCGACTTCTTGTATCGTTTCTCAGTACCAAGCAGGTCTCCTTTTGGAAGGAGGAACTTCAAGCAGTTCTTCTGGTGGTCTTTCAGTATCCCCAAGTGCATTTGGAATTTGATCCTCAAATTCCTCTTCCTCCCTCTGAACTTCTAAATCTGGAACCTCAGGAGGAGGTACTTCATCTTCCTTTGAAAGCTCTTGTGTTTGACGAAACACAGCTTCCTCGTGGAAGATCACATCTCTACTGACTTCAATGTACCTATGTCCAGGTACATAGATGCGGTAGGCCTTCGAGTTGGCATTGTAATCGACAAATATACCTTTCTTACCAGAAGGCTCTAGCTTGGCCCTCTTTTCTTTTGGCACATGAATGTAAACCGGAGTGCCAAATATTCTCATGTGGTAAACTACAGGTTTCTTGTTGGTGAAGACTTCTTCTGGAGTCTTCTCTCCCAAGATAGCATGAGGGCTTTTGTTTTGGATGTACACAGCAGTACATGCAGCTTCAGCCCACAAGGATAAAGGAAGATCTAGATCAATATACATGGCTTTAACAGCTTCAAAGATAGTTATGTTCTTCCTTTCTGCAACCCCATTATGCTGAGGGTTGTATGGTATTGTCAGCTCTTTCTTGATTCCTTCTTCTTCGCAAAAATCATCAAACTCATTAGATTCATACTCACTTTAGTTATCTGATCTCAAGATACGGATGTGTCTTCCTGTCTGATTTTCAATTAGAGCCTTGAACTCTTTGAACCTGTCAAAAGTTTTACTTTTGGCCTTGAGGAAGTAAATCCATGACTTTCAAGAATGATCATCTATGAACAAGACATAATATAAGCACCCACTCAAGGAGGGTGAAGACATAGGCCCACAAATGTCAGAGTGAATCAAATCTAATATGCCTTTAAATCTATTCTTGCTTTTGGAAAAGGATTTCTTAGTGTTCTTACCTAGAACACATCCTTTGCAAATTCCATCATGTTTTGGAGATACCTCTAGCATACCTATGACCATCTTCTGTAATCCTGGAAGAGCTGTATAATGAAGGTGTCCAAACCTTCGATGCCACAGCACACATGGATCAATTGTATGATGTACCAAAGCATGAGTGGAATCTGCGGAAGCCTTGTAAAGGCCTCCCTCTCGAACCCCAATCTGTATAGCTGAGCTTAGTCTTTCATTCTTTGCCCATAGTAGGACTTTCTTGTCCATAAAGAGGACTCTGTAGCCCTTGGCCTCTAAGCTAGCAACATAGAGAAGGTTCTTCAAACCAAGAACATATAAGACATCATCAATATGTAAAACCGTACCTGAATCAAGTTGAAGTGAAGTTGAGCCAACTCCTTCAATCTTGTAAGTGGAGCCATCTCCAAGTTCCACCTGTGTAGTGAACTTCTTCTTTCTATAACTGGTGAGAGCTCCACAGTTACCTACCATATGCCTGGAGGCACCACTATCCACTAACCAAGAGTTAGCATTGTCCGAAATGAATCTAGAGAGAGCGAAGATCAGGTAGTACTCTCTTCTAGGTCCGTCTTCTTTGGTAGCCCGAGTGTTCTTCTTCTTCTTCTGTAGCAGAAGCTTGGAATCTTCTTTTGAATTTCCTTTTGGTCTGCCTGCAATCCCTGGCAAAGTGCCCAAACTTGTGGCAATTATAGCATTCCACTTTTGAAACATCAGAGTACTTACCTTGAGGTTTCTTTCCTTTCTTTTTCTGAGGGGAGGGCTTCTTGAACTTCTTTGTCTTTGCTGCAAGTGCAATGTTCCCTTCCTTAGTTGCCTTGCCTGAAGTCCTTCCCTCTTCTGCCAAGCAATCATGCCAAAGTATTTCAAAGTTTGGTTGATTCTCACGTCCACTGACAGATGCCAAGAATGTTTCCCAAGAGTTTGGGAGACCATCGACTACAATCTGCACAAGGTCATCATCATCTACAACAATACCAATAGCAGTAAGTTGATCTCTTACCTGTGCAATCTTTGTGACGAAGGGACCATCCTCTTCATCCTTGTTCATCTTCAATGTTCGAAGCATTTCCTTCAAGACTCTCTTCTGATTGGGAGCCTTCTTCTCATACAGGTTTGTCAAGGTGTCAAAGCATTCTTTGGCAATCTTCAATGATGTGATGTTGGGCATCAAAGTTTCTTTCACAGAATCATAGGATGATCCTTCTAGCCTTAGCCTGCTTCTTCTTGTAAACAACTCTGCCAACATTAGATGTTGGCTCTTCACTGATGTTGAACACCATGTCATCAAGGTCATTTTCCTCTAGAATAGTTATAAGCCTAGCCTTCCAGGAATTGTAGTTGGTTGAACCTTGAAGCTTTTCTTCTGGTCTGAAGATGTTGGTGGCCATCTCTGCCACTTAGTCAAATGTCAAGTCTACAAAAAATATCCCAAGGTCTAGGAAGACAACAACAATCTCCTTTTACTAGGTCTTCACATGCTAAGCTCTGATACCATGTTGAATTTTAGCATTAGCATGAATACTTTAAAAATTGCAGCCTATCAGATAACAAATGATAAGTGCAGTAAAAACATCAACACATCAAAACCACTGAACACAAGAGTTTTTCACTGAGGAAACCTTTAAAGGACAAAAACCCCAAAATCATTAGTAATTCATCTCATAAATGAGATGACTGAGTTCTTCAATCTCAAAATTCTAAGATGAATGTTTTCTTCAATAATTCTTTCTGAACATCACTGATAAAATTCACAAAAGATAAATTTTCCACCAAGACCAAGTTAGGGCTTTCTGCCCTAATTTCTATCAGCTGCCCAGAAACCTGATCTTAGCCCAGATCTATACAGCTTGCCCAGAAATCTTAGCTGCTACTCGGATGACCTGTGGGCTTTAGGTGAGAAGTTACTTTCTAACTAGGGGCTTACTTAGCGATTGCTAACTTACCTGGATTTCTGGATCTTACAGGCTTGACAGGTAAATTTTGAACCAGTAAGAGTTTATTTAAGGCGTTAATTCCAGATATACTCCTTTTAACATACATATACTGCTAGAGTAAAAGTTTGCTTAATAGAATTCAAGGGTACTACGAGGTAAAGTAACTTTTTGAAGTTGTTTGCAACTATGACAGTATTTTAAATTCATGTTGTAAAGACCAAAAACCTTACCATTCTCAATGTTTTTCATTAGTATGACTTTTATTTCGGACAGTTCTTCTTTCTAGCTACTAGCCATGTTACTTATAGAGCTCACGATTTCGTATACCAATTCCTTTACTGACATAAGAGTTTATTGCTGTTATTATTTCTAAAATTTAAAACACTACTTTACAGTATAGAAATAAAACTAAGTCTTCTAAGAACAAGCTTATAAATGTACTATCAGCTCTACTTTTAATTGCGCTTCCGTAGAGGAAATTTATCAGCTTATTATTGTATTATATCTATAAATGGTCGCTTGCACGAATGTCGTCAAGTTGTGAATTCTATCTCCAAATTTCTTCATGACATAGGTAATGTGACAAAATTACAATATCATATTATTTATTTCTAATAACAATTGATACTAAACTTATTCTTGAATAGTTTTACTATCCTTTACTACCAAGCCTAATCTAATCTTGATTTGATTTATCTTAGAGCTTTGGTATCTTATGAAGACAATGATCATGTACTTCCAAGAAGTTTATCTTACACTTAGTACTGTCGATTACATTCAAAAGTAGGAGTTATTCTAGGGTGTATTTATTACTTGCTTTCATTTACAAAGTTAAGATTTATAAACCAGCTCGTTATCCACTAGTGTTTGCATAAACTAGTTCTAACAGCATAGATAGGCATCGTTTATGTTTATAAAAAGAAATGTTCAGTAGTAGTATAATCAACTCATGTTCAACAACTTTTACTATACTATTGATCTCTTCATAACAAGTTTTATTAAGAAGGATTGTAAGAACCTTATGAAACAAGGGCATCAATGCAAAATATGTTTTGGTTCATTACCACCTAAGATTTCAAGGTTTATAATATAAAGTTTATTGATACTACAAAAACCTCGTTCATTAACCTAGCTTGACTTCATAGTTTATCATTGGAATGATACATTATTGACTTTGTATTTTATAATGTCATTATAGTCGTTGTTTAAATTATTGACAATAATTGGTTGTCCCAACAATGCAGTGACAACTATATCATTCGACCCATTGTGGATGGAATAATTTGGTGGGCACGTGGAACGTTTACCACCGTGCAATGCATAGATTAAAAGCCTCCATCGCAACCCTAACTCCTCATTCTTTATCGAGGGTTTTGGTCTTTGCTCTGTCTGGTTTACTGCGGCCATGAGGGCTTGCTTGTGCTCGTCTCCAGCTCCTTTGTCTGTGTGTAAAGGAGTGTTGCCACTCTAGTGGGAGAATGGAGAGATACACAGTTTGCATTTGATTTCTCTCTGCATGCATTGCATTGTTGTGTGTGTAGTTGTTCTCTGTCAGTAATTTATATTGTCGATTTCTTGTATGGCCATTGCCAAGGCTTTAATCCTACTCTAGTCGTCGTTGTAGTATGCGTTTTGAGCCCGCTGCCTCTATCTTTAGAGAGCACGAGAGTTGCACTGTTCGGTGTGATGGTTGTCTCCTTCGTGGCTTCAGATTTCTTCGCTTCCAGGTAATAATATGTTTTACAATTGTTTGTAAGTTTTTAAGTTACAGTTACAACTATACAACTCAGCTTCTAGATAAGGTTTTGATAATCACCTGCAGGTTACAGCTCGCTCTTATGCTGGGAAGAACCCTCTCCAAGTTTGGATTGACCAACAGACCTACGGGTAAGCCCCGATTACAATGTGGCAACTCCCTTCTTAGCAATGGTTAGGGGAAAGGGTTTTCAATTGGGAAGAAAAATACGAGCTCGATTCCTCCAGTCTTTGGATGTTTGGTCTTCATTTTTTAAATTTAGTTTTTCATTATCACACTCTTGCCTATAGCAAGGTGGCTCCGGCCTCGATGTCGTGACTTGTATCACCATTTTCTTGTCTTATAAAAGATACAGCAAATGAGGGTTTTAATAACTTGATTGTTAGTTTTGTTTTCAAACCCACGCCACGATGCTGGGTACACCGGCCATGAGCTGGGTGTTGTAAATTTGTTATGTTTTAAGCCTTTCGGCCTAACAGAGTAATACACTTGGTTTAAAAGGTTTCTTTTTAGCTTCGAGCGCTGTCTCGATTATGAAATGGTTTTATAACTTGTAAATTATGGCTCTGAGGAATTAAAGTCTTTCCTTCTTCGACTGTTAATATAGATAAAGATTTGTTAAGGCTTTCTCTTGTAATTAAATAAGTAATTATGAAGACAGTAAGCTCAGTTTTAAGATAAAATTTATTTGTTTATACTTATTAAATTCGGATAAAAACCTAGGGTTACTGTAAAAGAACCCTTAGATAAATATATTCTTAAAATTTATCAATTGTGTTGGTTTCTGTTTACCTATATTATGTTGTTACATTAGTATTAGTAATGTTTATCCTGTTTAAATATTTTCTTTTCTTTAATTAAAAGAGTTTATACAATACTGTAAGTTCTTATTATAAGAATGTACTCAGTCTAGTGCATACTTTAGTATTCTAGCTTTTTAAATTCTAATTTGTTTATTCTTTTTAAAGAAATACTTTTATAAAAAGAAAGAAAGTAGAGTTAGGGTTTGACCCTCGGATTAAACCTACACCGATTTAGAGCTTGTTGGAAAATAATTATTCTTGAAATAGGTAAATTCTTAGCTTCGTCCTATTTACTGTTTACAATTAAATTTTCATTTGTTTACTACTCTGTTAATTAGTAAAGATTTAGGGTTAGGTAATGTTTTAAACATTAACTCTAATCTTTGATTATTTCTTTCTTGATAAAATTTATAACATAATCCTATTCTAGTATATGTAAAAATAATAGTTTAAGCTAAATGATTTAAGGGTGGTTGAAACCTTGTTTAGATACTTATTGTATCTCCTATAAGTGTTATTGTAACAGTATAAATCTTTACTATAATTCTACTTTAGCACTACTGTTTCTTTTCTAACATAGTATACTCATAAAAACAGTAAACATAACTAACCAGAATATTATTCTCTTTAATAATAACTTATACACAGTATTAAATTACTTTACTGTCTACAAAATGCAGAGCCATATCTATTATATTCAATCTCTTATCTTTTTCTTTCATCTACTGTAAATATTCTATCTGTGTTGGAGTACAGCCTGGTGTTTTCCAGGTGTGGAAAAACACAGACTAGAAATTATTTTCTGTTCTAACACATTACTTTTCAAATTCATTTCTTTAATAATATACAAAAACTACTAAATTCTAACATTTACAAACTGAATATTTAACATTCATATAACAGTCACACTCAAATTTATCTATCTAACACAGTAAAACAAAATAATGTAGAACCTGATTAGGACAGACGACAACAGCGTGAGGAGGCCATTCCTCCCTACCAATCTCCTGGAGAGCGCTCAAACAACGCTTCCTCAAGACCCCCGAGCCTGTTCCTGGTCTTTTTGACTGAGAACTGGTGGAGAAGCAAACAGTAGACTAATCCAAAATCTCAATAACACACTCTGCTCTCAGCAGTATGATCTTCAACCTAAAAGTTGTAACTAGATCAAACAGCAGTTATCCCCTCAAACACTTTCCACAATTCCCTTCCATTGAATTTCTCTGAAGTACATTCATTCAACCTGAATGATCACTTTCCTCGAATGAGCAGCCTCAGCTCTCTTCAATGGGAATTTTTATAAAGATTGCCTAGGTCTTTTGGGTCAGTTGTCATTAATTGAGCCACCTGCTCTGATTCCACTTTCTTGGGGAATCATGACCCCAAATGTAAGGAGGTTGCCACCTGCAACAGTTGGAAGTGGTTTGAGGATGCTGCCACATGTCAGTTTGCTCTCCACCCAATCTCCTCCACCAATTTGACCAATAAACACTCTTTTAACAGCTCAGGAGAGCTGTTGTCTCCTCCTTTATTTATTTATAATTAAAATATTCAGAATCACATTAAATATCCTAGACTCTGCTGAGTCATCAATTACAACTTAGCATAAAATTCATATTGTCCTCAAATAAAATCAAATAAAATCAAATAATATAAAATTGTTATTTGCAAAATTGGGGCATGTGACATACACACCCCCTTAGAGCATAACATCGTCCTCGATGTTATTTATTCTTTGTCCTCAGAATTCCCCTAAAACAAAATTGGATATGCATCCCGTATATTACTTTCCAATTTCCAGGTGGCTTCTTCTGGACTAAGGTGCTTCCATTGCACCTTCACCTGACCAATGGTGCGGTTCCGAAGTGTGATCTCCCTCCGCTCAAGGATACAGTCCAGTTCCACCAAAAAATCTCCTTCTAGTTCCACCTGTACATCATTTCAGTTAACAACATGAGTAGCATCATGAACATATTTCTTTAATATAAAGAAGTGAAAAACATTATATACTCTTAAATTTGGTGGTAATGTTAATTGATAGGCTACTTGTCCAATCTTGGACAATATTTCAAATAGGCCACAGTAACAAGGTGCTAGTTTTGCACAACTACCCAATCTCAAAGAACTCTTTTTGGGCCTCACCTTGATGAACACATGTTCACCTACCTGAAACTCCTTTGGAGTTCTTTTAAGGTCTGTTTGACTTTTCTGTCGATCCTGCGCAACTTTCAGATTACCTTGTACCTGCTTTACAATTTCTTCCATTTCCTTTAATAGTTCAGGACCCAATACTAATCTATCCACCGGGTTACTCCAAGAGATAGGAGTAATACATTTCCTTCCATATAAGATTTCGAAAGGACTAAATCTAGCTGACGCTTGATAATTATTATTATATGCAAATTCTACCAGATGCAAATAATCCTCCCATTTACCTGGCTGGTCTTTCACATACATTCTTAGTAAATCTTACAGTACTTGGTCTACTCTTTCAGTCTGTCCATCGGTTTGAGGATGGAATGAAGTACTAAAATTTAATGTAGTGTTTAATCCTTTAAACAAAGATTTCCAAAAGTTACCCATGAATTTAGGATCTCTATCTAAGATTATAACTTTCGGTATTCCATGCAGTCGGAAAATTTGCTTTAGAAAGATATCAGCTATGTTTGCAGCTTTATACGTAGTTTTAACAGGTATAAAGTGGGCTACTTTACTTAATTTATCGACCACTACCATGATGGAGTCATTTAAATTCTAATTTTTAGGCAATCCAGTATCAAAATCGAGACTAATTATTTCCCATTTCCAGCTAGAAATGGGCAATGGCTGAAGTAATCCAGCTAGGTGTTGATGTGCAGTTTTCCCCTGCTGACATTCAAAACACCTAGCAATATACTCTGCCAGTTCAGTCTTCATGTTTGGCCAAAAATATTCTTTTCTTAACATAGTTATAGTCTTTTGATAACCTGGATGACCTAAGTATGGATTTTTATGGATTTCATCTAAAATTAATAACTTAACATTAGGTACATTAGGTACATACATTCTGTCTTTATACAGTAAAAATTCTTTTGCATTCAAACTGTACCCTTTACTTAAGCTTTCTGTTGGATTTTCTTTCGTTTTAGCTTGTAAGTTTTGGTAAATTTCATCTTGTTCTATCCCCGCTTTAAACTATTCATCCAGATCCGTTGTATAAGTGCTGATAAATGCTGTGAAGTTCAGCCTTGCATTCCTACTTAATGCATTAGCAACTTTATTTTATTTACCTTTAATATGTTGAATTTCGAAATTATACTCACTTAGAAAAGCTAGCCACCTAGCTTGTCTGGCATTTAGATTAGGCTGATCTAACAGATATTTTAATTCTTTATTATCAGTCATTAGAATAAATTTTCTGCCAATTAGGTGATGACGCCACATCTTTAGAGCATGTATAACAGTAGCTAATTCCAAATCATAAGTTGCATAATTCTTTTCATGAATTTTTAATTTCCTAAACTCATAGGCAATAACATGCCCTTGTTGAGTCAGAACACCGCCTAAACCATCATTGCAGGTGTCAGTGCACACTACAAATTCTTTATTTGGATCAGCTATTCTTAAAATAGGTGCGTTGGTTAATAAAGTTTTTAACTTTTTAAAGCTTTCCTCGCATTTATGGTTCCAATCAAATTTCTTTCCTTTCTTTTGCAAAGAAGTTATCAGATTCGCGATTCTCGAAAAACCTTCAATGAACCTCCGGTAATAACCGATAATTCCCATGAAGGATCGAACATCAGTTACATCCTTAGGAACCAGCCAATCTTCGATCGCCTTTATCTTTTTGCGATCCACCAAAATCCCTTCCTTAGTCACCACATGACCTAAGTACTGAATTTTATCTTTGAAGAAATCGCATTTACTAAACTTTGCAAAAAGTTGATAATCTCGTAGCTCTTGCAAAACAATTTTTAAATGTTCTTTATGTTCTTCTTCAGTTTTTTAATAGATTAATATGTCGTCGATAAACACGACCACAAACTTATCTAGATACTTATGCATAACGTTGTTCATTAAACACATAAAAACAACTGGGGCATTAGTAAGCCCGAATGGCATGACAACAAACTCGTAATGGCCATACCGAGTTCTAAAAGCTGTTTTAAAGATGTCTTCGTCTTCAATCCTAACTTGATGATATCCAGACCTTAAATCAATTTTCGAAAACACCGTGGCTCCACGTAGTTGATCAAATAGATCATCTATGCGAGGCAACGGGTATCTATTTTTTATAGTCATCTTATTCAACTGACGGTAATCTATGCAAAGTCGCATGGTTCCGTCCTTTTTCTTAACAAAGATGACAGGTGCCCCTCAAGGAGACACACTAGGTCGAATATACTTTTAAGTTTTTATCAATAAGTTCTTTTAATTGTGACTTTAGTTCATTTAGTTCCAGTCTATGAAACCAGATTCGTCCAAAAGGGCCTGCGTGTCCCGTGTCGAACACGGACACGCTGACAAAACGTGTCTGATACGTCTTTGCAGCGTGTCCTGTTTTCGGACACGCATGTCCGAGCGTGTCCTGTTTTCGAACACGCGTGTTCGAGAACTGTCAGTGCGTGTCCGGAAAACAAGACACTTTTTCCACTAAAAAAATGCCCAGAATTGCTTTAAATAAAAAAATTCACTTTCTTTTTATCATTTGCAAGTGTGGAGAGGGTTCTAAAGTGTGTTTGGTGTGCAGGTGAAGAAGATTTGAAGGATTTAAATGTGTAATTACTAATGTTAATTGTGCATTGATTTTGATTTCTATTGAATATTTGTAAAAATTTGGATCTATATGTCTATATTTTTAATATATAATATATATATATATATATAACGTGTCTTACGTCTCCTAATTCCAAGGGTCACCGTGCCCGTGTCGGACACTCAAATCCTCGTGTCCTTCGTGTCCCGTGTCCCCGTGTCAGGTGACTTAGGTTCCAGTATGTTCATTCGATAAGGGGCCTTTGAGCTGAGTATTGCACCAGGTACCAGCTCAATGGTAAAATCTAATTCCCTTTTTGGAGGTAATCCAGGAATTTCTTCCGGAAATACATCAACACATTCTCTTAAAACTGGTATGTCTTCCAATTTTAATTTATCTGTCTTATTTAGATTTTCCTCATCGGTTATTGTTACTGCATAAGGTTTACAACCCTTTCTAACATCCCTCTTAAGCTACAAGGCAGAAATTTGCCTTATGGTGGTTTTTCTAGGGATTCCCTTTACACTTATTGGTTTTCCATCATTATTTATACATGTAAAGGTTTTATCATAACAATTTAAAATCACCCTATGTTGTTTTAACCAATCCATACCGATTAGTAAGTCATAAGATCCCAGAGGTAATACATTAAGCTTTACAACAGTTTCAAATTGATCCATAACTACTGCACATTTCTTTACAAAACAAGTTACCTTCCTTCTAGCACCAGTGGCTAACTAAACCAACCAAGAATTTTCAAATTTTTCAACAAGTAACTTACATTTTTCTACCATTTTAAGTGAAATATAATTGAGACTAGCTCCTGGATCAATTAAAATAGCTATAGGGGTTTGGTTTATCGTACCTTCTACTTCCACCATGGAAGTTTGATATTCTGCTTGTCGATTCTCCAAGGCTGCATTGATTCTGGGCATAGTCCTCACTAAATCTCCAACAGTCATTTCCTCCTATAGGGTATGAATATTACTGACAGTCTTTTTCCAATTAGGACAAACTGAGGAATAATGTGGGCCATTACACTCCCAGCACTTTATAGGTTCTTTGCATTCAAAGTTCTTTGTGTAATTACCATGATTATTAGCAGACTCTTTACCCTTTGAATTGTTCTGATTGCTTGGTGAATTATTCTTATTCCCTTGGAAATTCTTGTTAGCAAAATTTATGGCCTTATTATTTTTAGAATTCCGGTTGGGCACAAATTCTTTCTTCTTTTGATCATAATGGTTGTTATTCTTCTTGGCCTTCCAATTGGCCATGCTCTCCTTTTTCTGATTCTGTTCATAATAGAAATTAGCCTTCCTTATAGCTTCTTCCAAAGTTTTTGGATTGTCATACTCAATCCTATCCTTAATATGATAAGGTAGACAGCTGAGGAATCGTTGTACCTTTGGTTTTTCATCTACAAAGTATGGCACATACCTAAGCAGACTTAAAAACTTGCTGTTTAGATCTTTCATAGTCATTGATCATAATTCAAGCTCATAGAATTCTTTTGCTCTCTCTTCATAGTACTGTTCAGACAGAAATTTCTTTTTAAAGTACCTTTTGAAGGTACTCCAATTTACGTTCTTTTTTTTTATTCCCTTCACTCTCTTCAAGTCCTGCCACCAAATATCAGCCTTCCTTGAGAGATTGTAGATAGCCATTCTAGCCTTTAATTGGTTAGAATAGTTATAAATCTGGAAGTACTTCTTCATCCCAGATAACCAGGATTCCGCTTCCTCCCCCTTCTCAGTCTCTCCATTGAATGTTGGTGGTTTAATCTTTTTAAACTCCCCAGAAATTTCCTCATAGGGTTTATATTTTCTCTTTTTAGTATAATGGTTGTCATCACTACTATCACTAGTGGAATGAAAATTACGTTGATCACCAAATACCTCTAAAGATGAGTTGCTTTCATTTTTAGTCTGTTTAATCTTTTTATATTTATGTTGATGACTTGAATCTTCTGAATCAGCTCTTTTCCCCTTTCCTTCAGTTTGAAATCTTTCTATTAGGATCTGATTCAGCTCCTCCTGAGCCCTCAGAATCCTTTCATTCTCTCGTTTAACAGATTCCATTTCCGATTTTAAGTCTTTTACTGTTTGTAACAATTCTGAGGAATTAGTGGTTAGGTCTTCTTGTATAGGGTCTCTTGGTAAGTTTTCTGGTTCAGTAAATGGAGATTCCTCTTCCGCATATTCCTCCAATCTTTCGATACCTGTTGTTAAACTTCAGAAACAATTTCTCTGTTGAATAACATTTAAAAGAAAATACATCAGCAAAATAATTTAAATTCACTGTTTCATAAAAGCTAGTTGGGCTTCATCAAGCCCTATCAAGCCCTAGTGTTTGAACCTTGTGCTCTGATACCACATGTCAAAACCCCAAATTTTCACAAAAATTAAAAAATTTTGATGAAACATAAATTGTTTAAAGCCGCAGTTTGTTAACTGCTAGCGGTTGACAGATAAATGAACAGTTAAAAAACTAATGATTAACTTAAACACATATAAATTAATACTATTTTAATTTCGATATGTGATGTAGAAAATCTGCATTCAGTTGTTTTTAGTTGTACTGATGATTTGATTTGTCAAGTAGGTGAGAAGTTACTTTCTAACTGGGGCTTACTTAGCGATTGCTAACTTACCTGGATTTCTGGATCTTACAGGCTTGACAGGTAAATTTTGAACCAGTAAGAGTTTATTAAGGCGTTAATTCCAGATATACTCCTTTTAGCATACATATACTGCTAGAGTAAAAGTTTGCTTAAGAGAATTCAAGGGTACTACGAGGTAAAGTATCTTTCTTTAGTTGTTTGCAACTATGACAGTATTTTAAATTGATGTTGTAAAGACCAAAAACCTTACCATTCTCAATGTTTTTCATTAGTATGACTTTTATTTCGGACAGTTCTTTCTAGCTACTAGCCAAGTTACTTATAGAGCTCACGATTTCGTATAATAATTCCTTTACTGACATAAGAGTTTATTGCTGTTATTATTTCTAAAATTTAAAACACTACTTTACAGTATAGAAATAAAACTAAGTCTTCTAAGAACAAGTTTATAAACGTACTCTCAGCTCTACTTTTAATTGTGCTTCCGTAGAGGAAATTTATCAGCTTATTATTGTATTATATCTATAAATGGTCGCTTGCACGAATGTCGTCAAATTGAGAATTCTATCTCCAAATTTCTTCATGACATAGGTAATGTGACAAAATTACAATATCATATTATTTATTTCTAATAACAATTGATACTAAACTTATTCTTGAATAGTTTTACTATCCTTTACTACCAAGTCTAATCTAATCTTGATTTGATTCATCTTAGAGCTTTGGTATCTTATGAAGACAATGATCATGTACTTCCAAGAAGTTTATCTTACACTTAGTACCGTTGATTACATTCAAAAGTAGGAGTTATTCTAGGGTGTATTTATTACTTGATTTCATTTACAAAGTTATGATTTATAAATCAGCTCTTTATCCACTAGTGTTTGCATAAACTAGTTCTAACAGCATAGATAGGCATCGTTTATGTTTATAAAAAGAAATGTTCAATAGTAGTATAATCAACTCGTGTTCAACAACTTTTACTATACTATTGATCTCTTCATAACAAGTTTTATTAAGAAGGATTGTAAGATCCTTATGAAACAAGGGCATCGATGCAAAATATGTTTTGGTTCATTACCACCTAAGATTTCAAGGTTTATAATATAGGGTTTATTGATACTACAAAACCTCGTTCATTTACCTAGCTTGACTTCATAGTTTATCATTGGAATGATACGTTATTGACTTTGTACTTTATAATGTCATTATAGTCGTTGTTTAAATTATTGACAATAATTGGTTGTCCCAACAATGTAGTTACAACTATATCATTCGACCCATTGTGGATGGAATAATTTGGTCGGCACGTGGAACGTTTACCACCGTGCAATGCATAGATTAAAAGCCTCCATCGCAACCCTAACTCCTCATTCTTTGTCGAGGGTTTTGGTCTTTGCTCTGTCTGGTTTACTGCAGCCATGAGGAAACCTTTAAAGGACAAAAACCCCAAAAGCATTAGTAATTCATCTCATAAATGAGATGACTGAGTTCTTCAATCTCAAAATTCTAAGATGAGAGTTTTCTTCAATAATTCTTTCTGAACATCACTGATAAAATTCACAAAAGATAAATTTTCCACCAAGACCAAGTTAGGGCTTTCTGCCCTAATTTCTATCAGCTGCCCAGAAACCTGATCTTAGCCCAGATCTGTACGGTTTGCCCAGAAATCTTAGCTGCTACTCGGATGACCTATCAAGCTGCCTGAGTTGCTGCCCGACCTGTTCAAGCCGTGTTTGCCTTGCCCGAGCGTTGTCCGGGTTTTCCCGAGCTATCTGCCCTGCCCGAGCTGCTGCCCAAACCACCTGCTGCCCTGTCTGAGGTCTTGCCCGAACCTCTATTTCCTTGTCTGAGGTCTGACAGACCTCGTAAACACCTGCCCAGACCCTTGAAGGGTTGCTCGAAAGGTTGTAGCAGGCAGCTTGTTGTTGCCAGAGGCTAGGGGCATCTTGCCCAAGCCCTACGAGGCTTGTTGTGGATGATCGAAGGTGGAGAAGTGGCAATCCATGGAGAGTTGCAGGCTTCCCATGAGGCTGGGGCCTACCCGTGGAGGAATAAAGGCTGCCTGTGGAAGATAGCAGCAGCCGTGAAAGAGAGAAGCGCTAGGGTGAAACCCTAACATGTGTAGAAAAAAAAGAAGGTTGTTGTTGTTGTTTGTAATTGAAACCCTAGCTTAGGTTTTATCAAAATCAAGTGTGCGTGCCCTAGCTAGACTCGTCCATGCTAGGGCATAACCACAAAGCGTCCTCTCTTCAATCACCAACGAATTCTTCTGTTGGAGCAGCTGCAAGTGCAAGAGCAAGAGTGTAATAATGAAATGGATTGATCTTATTTTATAGCCTTTGAGTCACCTGTAAGTGGACCAAAACTCAAAAAAACAAAATAATATTATTTTATTACTTTGACTTTTACCTTTAGTGGTACTAAAGGTCTTTTTGCACTTTCACTTTGATTCCTTCGTGGTACTAAGGGTCCTTATGTATTTTAGACTTTTACTTTAGCCTTCTTCAAGTGCCCTGTGGTCAAAACAAGTGGTCAAGGTGGTCCTTCATCCCCACTCAAAGTATATCATCATAAATAGAGAGAATTACTAATGCTTATCTCACACCCTGTGTGACACCAAGATCGAATACTAAGGTGTCTTAACCAAGGGTAGCTAAGCCTTGGAGAAGATCACAAAGCCCACTGATCGAGGGTCAAAGTGTCCCACATGCCCAGACCCGGTCTAGGGCTTATAGTGTTAGCCTGGTAACAGACTAGGTGCCTCAGCCATAGGCTACATAATTTGACACAAGATCAAATAATTGGTAACATACCAAGCGCCTCCATTCTCCCGAAGAATGACCCTCAGCCCCGGGCTGAGTCCCTAGTCCCGAACTAGGTAAAATTCTTGGTAACTGACAAGGTGCCTCCATTCAAAGAATGGCCACTCAACTCTAGGCTGAGTCCCCCAGTGCTAGACTGGTTCCACATCTTGGTCCTGGACTAGACGTCTCCATTCAACAGAATTGTCACTCAACTCAAGGTTGAGTCCCCCAATGTTGGACCGGTTCCATATCCTGGTCCCGAACCAAATATCTCCATTCAATAGAATGGTCACTCAACTCAAGGTTGAGTCCCCCAGTGTTGGACTGGTTCCACATACTGGTCCCAGACCAAATGTCTCCATTCTCCTAAGAGAATGGCTCTCAATGCTGCTCAAAAAATTCAACAACTTAAGACTTTCCTACGACTGCCTCCTCCACCACAAGAAAAGTCTCTTCATATCGTAGAGGAGACAGGAATTGAGAGCTTCCCTCATCGGCTCCCCCAACAACTTACAGCACACCATCTACCCTCACCACTCCCCTCTCCCAACTGATATTAATCTATAATCCATGTTCTCCCATACCTTCTCCCTATATGATATCCCTAGCAAGCCCTTAATCCAACTTACCTCTTTTCCCTTCTTTGCTACTTATTCTCATATCAAGATATGCAGGAGGTAGTATGGTTGATGACCGCTAGAAAAGCAACGAATGAGGATGGGTTCCAAGCAAAACTCTTCAAGTAGGGTCTTCATACTATGTAGTATGGATAGTCACTTGACCAATCTATTCAAACATGTCATCCGTATAGGTTTTCCATAGTCTTGGTTACATCACACTATTCATTCGATCCACAAATCAAGCTCTAGTGTAGATCCCAGTAACTAAAGGACTATCATGGTTGTCCACACGTTCTTGAAACTCTATGCTACAATCCTCCATATAAAACTCTTTGGAGAGCTTGAGCAGAGGCAACTTACAGCTAGAGGATAGACCAAATTTTGACCTATATACTAGACCATTAATCACATTCTTACACTTCGGACAATCATAGGAGGCGCGGCATCACTCTTTCAAAGTTTACTACTGCTTTGTAGACTTTTAAAAAGCATTTGACTTCATCCCATGACAGGCATTAGTCTAAAGGCTTAGAAACATTGTTATCGCCATCATCCGCTTGTATGAGTCGGTCCTTGGCCATCTTGCATAGCCCACGGGATATAAGATTTTATCAAGAGCACCACCCCCACCTTATTTGGGATCTGTTGAACGCACGATTTTCGTTAGACAAAAACCCCCAGGTGTTAATCTCCACCACAATCACCAGAGTTAGGATCTCGAGAGTCGATTAGTCCATGTCACGAAACTCACAAGAAGCGCTAAACCCAATGTCCAACAATCTCCCCCCCAACGCAAGCCGGGTGAGTTTCGAACCCTTGACCTCTTGCTCTAATACCATTTGTTGGACTCACGATTGTCGTTAGACCAGAACCCGCAGGTGTTAATCTCCGCCACAATCGCCAGAGTTAGGATCTCGGGAGGCGATTAGTCCATGTCATGAAACTCACGGAGAGCGTTGAACCCAATGTCCAACAGGATCCACATCAACAAGTTAGAGTCCTTCCTACATGAGCATCCAGGACTACAATGAGTGCCTTATCCACCAAGTCTTGATATCCATCTTGCTTTTTACTAACAATTCGGTCCTCTTGGCCTCATCTCCAGAGGGGTTGCATGGACAAGCTAGATGCCTTAGGCATTTTCTATGACTTTTTTCAATTGATGGTCAACCTAGGTAAAACCAAGGTCATCATCTTCAATGGGTCGAAGGAGACCCTCTTAGATCATCATTTCTTTTTCAGAGAGGAGGAGATTGAGATCACTAGTGTCTATAACAACTTGGGGGTACAGCTCACAGAACCTTGTTTTAGTCTACAGCATGCCCTTCAACTCGAGTCAACAAGGGTTACAGATCCTCATCCTTTCTCAAGCCACAAAGTTTCTAGAACCACTTTTAAAAAATATCATCTTAGAAGTCTCTCATGAAGACCCTTATCCAACTAGCAGTTCTCTAAAGTTCAAAGGTTTGGAGTCCTTGTTTGCTAAAGTCTTATTAGGCCTCAATAAAGAGAGTGTGGATCCTCCTCCTTCGTTGCATCATTAGATGCAAGCAGAAAGGCCCTCAACCCATCATCCTTGCAAAGTTTGATGCTCGACACTTTCAACTTGAGACAATGTTCAACCTCATCTCACTCCTATGCCATATTCGAAGCTTCATTGACTCAACGAAGGGGCAAGTCCCATATCCATACTTGGCCTACTATTCATCGGAGTCGATTGCCTTAGCCAACCCTCCAAGCCGCACTCGTTGTTGTATGTGTGGTCTCAAATCTTTTAGAGTTTGTTGGTATTGCAATGGATTGGTTTCCTCCATTCAGATACTCCTTCGATACACCTCGCCACCTCTTACCTACCAAACAGGAGATTAACAACATCATCAAAGATGATATTTACACACACTTTGTGTAGGTCACTTAGATAAACCCTTAAGGTCAATTACATTTGAAGATGGCCTTCTATGTTGAGCACTTCATGGATCTAGGAACGGATTCATTGTTCATCCCCATTACACACTTTTGCATTGGAAGCACACTCTTTGTATTCCCTTGGGCCAATTCAAAGTGGCTCACATAGACTTCAGGTCAAGACAAACCACCAAATTGATTGATCATACAAGATCTACTAGATGGGTCATCTTCAGGAAGTTGAGATTGAGAAACACTTGATCTTCCACTACCCTATGTAATACGAGATCCAAAAGCGCTTCCACTGTCTTTTCAGAGAGCTCCAATCTCTTGTTAGTTTCTTCATGCACACCACCCATAGATGTCTTGGCTTTTATATGCAGGAGGCCCTCTAACTCACTCCCTAAGCCTCCAACCACATCCACATCTTAGACCAACTTCCACTCAACGGATCACTTCCTTTTTTCAGTGCTCCCATTTACTAAGGGCACCAAGAGACAAAGGAATAGTTGTCTTGTCTCTAACCCAAATCGGTGTGGACTCGAAGAACCATTTCTACTTCCTTGAGACCCCAATGGCATTGCCAATCCAGGTTCCATAACAACAATCAAATGATATCATCCACGCCACAATGACGGGCTTTCTCTTTTAACCAGCAGCACAGTACACAATCCAGCTCCTCTTCTAGTTCTTCCTCCAGACAAACATCTATTTTGAGCTTCCTACATTTAGCCTTGGATGTTAGGAGAGATGGTTTCAGTGGAGCATGATAGGCTTGTACCATTTGTACCACAAATCCTATATCCATTCACCTTGTACATCTCTCTCGAATCGTCTCTCCATCTTTAGAGTTGGCACATTTAGATTAGATTCATACTTTACTTTCTACATCTTGCTTTTTACAAGAGTCATCTTAGTGCTCCCACTTTGTATTGACATTATTGTACCCAACAATCCCATTGACCTACTTTAGTGGTCATTTGTCGGACATTAATAACTTTATCTTATCTTATTTTATCTATTTATATGAGAGGTAAGGGAGGCCATAGTATAAAGTGGACCTAAACCCTTACAAGCAACCTACCTCTAACAAGTAGGTCCACACATGTGAAATGCTCCACGAGTCCCCTCCAAGAGGACACATGTCAAGCTCCAAGGTGATTTCGTCAAATAGCAAGGCTCAAGGTAAGAGCACTCCTCAAGCAAGGTCCAAAGCTCATCCTCCAAGGACTCCAAAGTACCAATGCTCTTCCAAAGTTATTGGGTCCACAGCACCTACATGACCACTCCCTCAACCAATCAAGTATAAGCCTCCATGCAATCAATCTAAATATGCCCATGCCATCTAGGGATTAACACTCTCCTCCTGAATGCCAAGCACTCCTCCAAAGCAAGGCAGCCTCCAACAAGCAACTAAACCTCCATGTGGCCATCATGAAGAAGTCACCAAGTTGTCTAAAGGCTTTCAAAAGGGAAAAAAGGCACATAAGCATCCACACAATGTCTAGCAACCTAAGAGCAAGCCACCTCCACATGTGCATGCCCATGGCGGAACAACAGGGGTTCACCCATACACCATGCACCCCATTTCACTTGAAGCACCCCCAAGCATGGTGTAAACACTTTCCAAAACCCAAAAACTAAGTGATATATGTTGATTTAACATAACAGTGAGCAGATTTAGTTCAGTTATTTGACAAGTAAACAGAAGTTAGGAGGGCAGCATTGTGGCTGTAGCAAATCTGTTGTTCATAAGTAATTTTCAGATCTATATGTTTAGGATTCTAACCTTAGGGCTGTGAATCTTCTTCCCTTGAAGTACATTGTTTCGATGTTTAATTTCGTGGGCAGCCCTATGTATTTTTGTTGGACAGAAGTGAAATATATGCTGTTGTAATTTATATTTTGGATTCATCCATAAAGCTGAAAGTTTATAGGAAATAGATCTGGGGAACCTCAAGTTTTAAGGTGAAATTTCAAAGTTCGCCTTAAGCACAAAAATTCCACACGGAACTATGGCGAAGAGAATTAATTCGGAGCCGACGTGGCACTGATTTAGCATTATTAGTGGGCTACTTTCAGTGGATTCAGCATCTACATCAATGGCTTATTGTTACCTACAAGATTGGAGGAGATTTGAGACCGGACTGTTGTGCCCATTCAAAGGTGTCAAGAATATTTTATACCCTCGTTGTTTTTCAGAACTATTATATACTGGGGACTCTGCCCATAGGGCTGTGAATCTTCTTCTTTGAACTTCATTGTTTCAATGTTTATTTTTTGGGCTGCCCTATGTATTTTGGTTGGACAGAAGTGAAATACATGCTGCTGTAATATATATTTCAGATTCAGCCATAAAGCTGAAAGTTCACAGGAAATAGATCCATGGAACCTCAAATAGATCCTGAGTTTGTCTTGAACGTAGATTCAAGAAATTTCCACATGGAACTGCCGTGAAGAGAGTTGATTCAGAGCCAACTTAGCACTGATTTGGCACTATTTGTGGGCTACTTTCAGTGGATTTGGCATCTACATCAATGGTTTATTGTCAACTACAAGCTTGGAGGAGATTTGAGACCGGATTGTTGTGCACATTCAAAAGTATGTCGAGAATATTTTATACCCTCATTGTTTTTCTCACAAAATTGTTGATTTTTGTTTAGCAAATAAACAAAGATATGTTTTGCATTTGCAGATTTGTTTTCACGGTGAAATGTTATCATGGCCCCTGAGACTCTGAAAGACCCTACATGGAATTATTGCGAAGACGTTAATGGGAAAAGTTTTGCAAATATTGTAATAAGCAAATTAAAGGGGGAATTCATAGAAAGAAGACCTTCCATAGATTGAACCAACTTGCTAATATTCTTACATTAGCCACCATACCAACAAATACTTTTCATGTTGAAGGAGAACTAGGCTTCTCCAACCTGTACATATGGTCAAACTCATCACAACATCCAAAGGCAACCACTTTAAAACCATGATCAATGTCTTTTATTACCCATACAACTAACCAAAATTCCACCTTTTTATTTGTGTGAGTGATGTCGTAAATAGAGAGAAGATTGGGCCCATCTCCTGGAACATGACGGACTTCCCCAAATTTAGCAGTGTCAATAAGAACATCACCACATCCTGAAACATGCAAAGTTGGGTAATCACCAATAATCACTTTTTCGTCACTGTGCTAATGTGGAATAATCATAGAGAGGGTGTTTACGTTTCTTCATATGCTTGGTAGCTCCAAAGTCGACATCCTATGAAGGGAGTACCAATATGCAAAGTGCACAAACACATGTGCATCGTAAGATGGATCCACTAGGTGTGAAAGTCCTTTGAAAGATCCAAAAAAATAAATTTGGGTTTATACATCTAAAGCCGCTAAGGAAAAGCCCTAGAAAGTGATGCTCCAAGAAAACCCTAGTTGTGCACCGTCATATATGATGCCACTAGCCAATAGTTTTCAGATCAACCAAGGTAAATGTGTTCACACCTGTTCTGATGCCTTGTTGAGATATCTAAGGGTTAACAAAAGAATCGATGGAACTAAATCTCACCCAAATTCTGAAATAGCCTCCCCACAAGTGCGCTAAAGACAGAGAGGTCTAGTGCAATATAGGCAATGCAAAATCCAAGCACAGGTGAGCTGAAAGTACAAAGATGAACAAGTGTGAACAAGAAAAAATGCCAATCAAAAGAGAATACCCCAAAATATAAGTGCCCTTGGCTTATAACGCTTTGTATAATAGATCATGAGGATCACATGATGAAATGATACAAATGAGAGCTTCAATTGTGTAATTACACACAACCCAAGTAAGGCGTCCTCCCAAGAGGGGGTTATAAGACCACATAACAATAGCACACACCCCAACAGGGTTATTGACCCTATGTATCAAGTTTAACTAGGTTATCCAAAAAACACACTTAGTAATACAATAAAAGAATAGATAAGATAATTTTGTTAATGTCCAACATATGACCACAAAAGTAAATAAATGGGACTGTGGGGTACAAGGATGTCAATACAATGTGGGAGTCTGGGAGCGCTAAGGTGGCTCCTATATAAAGCAAGATGTGAAACTCTATCCTAAAGCCAAAAAGAGCTAACTCCAAAGATGGAGAGCCAACCTAAAAGAAATAAGTACAAAGAGAGCCTATACAGAATAAAAATGTACAAGAGAAGTGAATTTGGGGTCTATGATACAAAAATGGTGAATATGTCATGGCACGCTAGAAATACTAGAAGCCTCTCTCCTAACATTCAAAGCCGAATGAAGGAATCTCAAAATAGAAATTTGT
Source organism: Pseudotsuga menziesii (assembly GCA_001517045.1). Lineage (NCBI taxonomy): Eukaryota > Viridiplantae > Streptophyta > Pinopsida > Pinales > Pinaceae > Pseudotsuga > Pseudotsuga menziesii. The sequence continues at coordinate 77,161 of LPNX010416753.1, forward strand.
CTGAAAGAAGAACTGGAAGAAGAGATGTTGAGCAATGTGATGCCGCCAAGAGTGGGGAGCTTACTACTATGATCTAGAGGTTGTCGAACATCTACTAAGATGGGGCCAAGGCTGGCCACGCCAATGGGTTGGGGTAGATATAGAGGTGGCCTGTCGTGTCCTAACTGATCTGCGGTCAAAAACAATATTGTCCCTTGTCAGTCTCTTGGTGCTCCTCAAGGAGGGAGCACCAGAAAGAAGGAAGTGATCAATTGAGTGGAGGTTGGTCTTGACTACGAATGTCGCTGGAGGACGGACCAAAGATGGACGGCCTCCTGCAAGAATAGGGCTAACACAACTCTAATCTGGATACTTGAAGAAACTAGCCAAAGACTAGAACTCCACAAGAAGAAGGACCCTAAAAAGAATATGGAACCACCCACAAATCTCGAAATAAATAGGACACCGAAAAATGAAGTGCTACTTGGTCTTGACCTCTCAAAGATGACAAACCTTGCAAATCATGTCTGATGGATCGATCTGGTGATCTGTGTATCAACTCTAAGACGACGAGAACCCACTCTAAACTAGCCTAAAGGGATACAAAGAGCAAGTGTCCAATGGTAGAGTGCGTACCGAGGCCGAACGATGAGATTGTCCCTTAAATCCATGAAATATGTAGCATAAAAGGTCATCTTTGTGTGTAACTCGCCCTAAGGGTTGATCCAAGTAACCTTTACGAACTATCTATACATGTCGCCTCAAATGATTTTGTTCAGCTCTTGCTTGGTACGTAAAAGGAAACCAGGAACGACCAGGGAATACCAAAATGGAGGAAGTCGGTCCATCACAATGCCAGCAGATGCCAAAAGATCCATGACCCCTACGTACCAAGATCTACAGCTTGAAGAGCTAGACAAGGCAATGGACTACGATGAGAGATAGGCCTAGTAAGGGTATCGATTGTGCCCTAATGTTTTGTCAACGGAGCTCTGAAGGTGGTCTAAGAGTGAGACAAGACAACACCACCTCAAGCCGAAAGGGGCGGGCACCAAACTCTGTAAGTATGATAGGTTGAAAAATTGTCTGCTTGGATATGATGCAACAGAGGAGGATCTACACTCTCTCTACTAAAGCCCAATCAGTGTTTAGTAGACAAGGCCCCCAAATCTCTAAAACATAAAGGACTATGAGTCGAATAAGAGTGTCAATGAGAGACATCTTAGACGAGATGTCTTGAAAAATAGTGTCTAAAACACTGTCTTTTGATGAGAGCTAAGGATCAGTATCCCTTGTTGACAGAGAGTTGAAGGGTGTCATAGACTGAAACGAGGTCTTGACAACTATACCCCCAAATAGGTATAGGCGCTAGAGACCTCGATTTATTCTCCTCAAAAAAAGAAATGAAGATATGTGAGAAGCTTCTTCAACCCATTGAAGATCATGACCTTGGTTTTACCCAAGTTGACCGTCAACTGGCAAAGATCAAAAAAGAGGGACAAGGTGCCTACCTGTCAATGCAACCCCTTTGGTGAGGAGGCCAGGAGGACCACATCATTGGCAAAGAACAAGATCGAGATCATGACCTGATGGAGAAGGCACCCATCTCCATCCAGGAAGTGCTCCTATAGGAAGGACTCTAACTCGTCAATGTATATCCCAAATAAAGTAGGGGATAGGGGACAAACTTGTTTGACCCCAATGGTGCTCCTAATAAAGTCTAATATCCCGTGAACATTGCAAATGTGACCAAGGACTAACTCATATAATCTCATAATGGTGGTCAAAAGGGTCTCGAAAATGCCAATGTCTCTGAGCCTCTAAAACAATGCCTCCCTAGGGACAGAATCAAATTCTTTTCAAAACTCTACAAAACAACATTAAATTTTTTAAGAGTGATGACATGCCTCTTCAATGATGTCCCAAAGCGTGAGAATATGATCAACAGTCTAGCATGTCAATCTAAATCCCACCTGTCCTCTGGCTCTGAGGTTTCTCCTTTCAAGCTCCCTAAAAAACTACATATGAAAAGCTATAGCATAGAATTTGAAGAAAGTGTGTCCAACCAAGATCGTTCTATAGTTATTAGGATCTGCACTAGGGCCCAAAATGTGGATCGAGTGAATAATATCGAGTGACCAAGTTTCTAGGAAACCTGTAAAAACCACATGGTTAAACAAATCGGCCAGGCAACAATTTAGTGCATGGAGGTCGTGCTTAAAGAGCTTGCCCTGAAAACCCTCCTCATCTGCAGCCATGACCCAGACAGCCTCTCGAATATCATGTGAAGTGAATAAGAAGCATGAAGAGGGGGGTAAGGTAACCTAGATGAGGGTTGTCGCGGGATATCATAGAGAGAGGAAGTATGGGAGAATAAGGAATTTGGATCAAGATCACACAAGAGATGGGAATGGCGGGAGAAGAGGGTATGCCAGAATTTTTGGGGGGGTGGATAAGGGATCTATTCAATGCTCATCTTTGATGAGAGATAAAGAGGCATTTCATGTGGTGAAGGAGTCGACAGTAGGAGGCTTTAAGGTGGGGGACTGTTGAATTTTAACATGTGCATGACATCTTTAGAAATTGCAGACTGTAATAGAGATAGAACTTGAAAAAGTAAATAGCAGTAAGACAAGTACAGTAGTCAATCAAGCATCACACAATTGAACACATGATTTTTCACGTGGAAACCTTTAAAGAACAAAAACCCCAAAGCATTAGTAATTCATCCTCTAAATGAGATGACTGAGTTTGTACATGAAAGAAGAAATTTTGATCTCAGAATTCTGAGATGAATGTACAAAAATTTTCCAAAATCAAGGAAGCCCTAACAAGCTTACTACTGCCACCATATGTTGTGGCCACATGGAGGGTGAGCTACTGTTGAGTCTTGTAGCAACCTCCTACTACTAACCCTAACCACCTGTAGCAGCCCTACTGCTGTTGCCCGTGACCACTAAACATGCTGCCCAAAACCTGTTATTTGTTGCCCGTGCCTGCTCCTTGCTGCCCATGACCTGTTAAGTGTTGCTCGTGACCTGTTGAATGTTGTTATTGTTAATGGTGACCAGTACCAAGGGTGGGGAAGCCTTCTGTTGTTGCCCTAGACTACCAGCGAATGTTAGGGCAGTGGTCTGCTGCTACCCGTGGCCTCCACCAAGGCTATGGCAGCCTGCTGCTGCTAGCCGTGACCATCTGCAAGGCTACTGTTGTAGCTTTAGGCCACCACTATGGTCTGCTAGCTGAGTTTGTTGATGCCCTAGACCACCATCGAGAGCTTCCAGCTGAGTCTGCCGCCACTGAGAGTTGTTGTAACAGCCCTAGCCACCACCGAGGGTGATGTAGCAGCTCTCCTTGTCACCACCGTGAACTGTAAGTTGTGTATGGAGAAGCCCTAACAGGCTCGGCCACCACACTAGGACAAGAGGAAGAACAAAAGAAAAAATCAGCCACAAAAATTTCCTTCAACAGCAGCAAAGGGGAAGAAAATCCCAGGCACGAATTTGCCTCAGTCAAAATGGAGCAGTTGAGTGATGAAGTTGTGCGTATAAATGATTTGCAATTGTCCTTTATTTATAGGCTATCAAACATTTGAGTTTGTCCCACATATTTAGGAGTTCACATTAGGGTTTAATTCTTTTTCATCTTTGACCCTTTGACTTTAATCTAGGGTTGGATGGTCCTCCAAGTTGTTTCAAGGGTCCTCGTTGTTCATTCATGCTCACTCAAAGTACATCTTCATAAATAAGGAGAATTACTAAATGCTTTATCTTGATCTCCTCGTGCCACCAAGATTAGGTGCTAGGTCTCTTAACCAGGGGTAGCTAGTCCCTAGAGAAGGTCTCATAGCCCATAGATCAAGGAGAGGAGTGCATCACGTGCCCAAACCCAGTCTAGTGCTTATGGTGATGACCTGGTAACTAACCAGGTGCCTCAGCCCCAGGCTGCATTAGACGACTCAATGTCAAGTACTTGGTAACTGACCAAGCGCCTCCATTCTCTCGGAGAATGGCCCTCATCCCCAAGCTAAATCCCTAGTCCTGGACTAGGTTGAATTCCTAGTAACTGACCAAGTGCCTCCATTCAATGAATGGGCCTCAGCTATACGCTAAGACCCCCAGTCCCAAACTGGTTCAAATTCCTGGTAACTGACTAGGTGCCTCCATTCAAAGAATGGCCCTCATCCCCAGGTTGAGTCCCCCAGTCCCAGACTGGTTCAAATTCCTGGTAATTGACTAGGTGCCTCCATTCAAAGAATGGCCCTCATCCCCAGGCTGAGTCCTCTAGTCCCAGACTAGGTCAAAATCCTGGTAACTGACTAGGTGCCTCGATTCTCCCAGAGAATGGCTCTTGATGCTGCTTAGGAAAAATCACCAAGTACAAGGGGTGACCATGATAGAAGGCATGTCGAAGTTGGGTGTGGAGGCATTTGCGGTCATTATTGTACCATTGGTTCATGGGGTGGGACCCAAATTTTGGGGAATGGGAGCCAAAACAAGTTGAGTGGGGATAAGTTTTCAGGGCGGCCTCCCAAATGATGGATGAAAAACCGACGTACTTAGCAGAGGCAGATGTAAGGGATGTAAAGTGAGGCTCAAAAGGGAGCATCTGGCGACGAGTGGAAGTGAAGGTGTCAAGGTCACTCTCGGCAAAGAGGGTAGTAGTCACGGGTGTGCTCGGAGGGGTATGGAGCGACGCTGGGGGGTGCCAATCTGAAGGGAGAAGGAGAGGAGAGCACAGTCGACCAAGGGGATGGAAGTGACTGAAAAGTGATGAATAAATAGGAGTAGGTATTGACTGGAAAGGATGTAATCCACTGCACTCGCACCCTCACCATGTGGTTGGCAAGTAAATAAGTGAGAAGACGAGAAGCAAGGAAGGTTGTTAAAGATGAGAAGCTCGTGAGATTCTCCAAGCCATAGGAGGTGTCTGCCATATCCTGTAAGAGGTCCCAAAGCATCATCAAATGATCGATGAAGCCCCACTAAAGCTAGATCAATCTCCTAAACACAAAACACATCCCCAAAGCGGTCATATAGAGGGATCTAAAGAGCTCTGGTGTGGACATTGAAATCGCCCAAAAGGATGACCTCCCCCACTATTGAATACTGGGTAAAGCTAGAATATAATACAAGAAAAGGGTCACCATAGGACCCGCCATGAATAACGAACTGAGATGAAGCTGGGAGGAAATAATGAACCGTTATGTAAAGATCTCTAAGAAGAGAGGAAAATTTGTTGAACCAAACCCACATGAACTTGGCAAACTCATATATTGCTACCAAAGAGACTTTGCCCCAAAGTGAGTCTCTCGTCGGACATGTTACTCCACCAGAACCTCGAACCCCACCTGAAGATCTAATTTCTTGTCGACAAGCAAAAAACCAGTGATATACCACAATGTCCATAAGTGGCCTAACAGGACTCTCGTGTGTCTCGTAAATAAAAAAGAGATTGAATGAACCACAAGAATCATATAACATGCATGGTGAAGAATAGAATGACCCAGTATTGTTCTAGCATCCCAGTGCAATACCCAAACCCTGCCTCCATCATCGGTCTAGTCATTTGGAAAATCCAAGCCGAGAATATCCAGGGGGGCAAGGTATCCCAAATAATGGCCCAGATGTCTCGGATGTCCACCCATTTCCCTGTCTGTCAAGTTGCTGCAGCTAAATCCCTGGAGCACTTCAACTCAGCATCCTGTGATCGAGTGAGATAAGCATCTAGAAAAATCTTTCCAGAAAGAGAGAACAATAGTTACTTGGCTCTCAAAACCTTAAGTCAATCGCCTGTTGATCAGAACTAAATGAATAGAGTAGAATCATGGACAAACCATGACCTCTCCAAGGGAATATCAGGAAGCTCTAAGTAATCACGGAGGAACAAGGTACCCACCTATATGGGTTCAGGGAGGGAGAAGAGGAGCGAAGCCCCCTAACCTTCAGGTTCAATTCACAGGCTCTCCAGTTCTGCTCTTGAAGTAGCTTGGCTTGTACTACTTCCTCGACTACAATGAGAGGAGGGGGGGCTTTATCACCATCCCTAACCTGCCCAAGAGTTAAGATGGCTCTATGTTTCTTGTTTGAAAGTGGCATGTTGGTTTCGAATTTCTTTGTGTTTATTCTTAACGTAGAGGATTTTAGCTTGCAAGGCATCATTTGGGGGTTGTAGGGCCTCCTATTTTTACCCTTCATCAATGAGTTTCCTGAGGGATAGGTTCTCCAATTCTACTTCGATTACTTTCTTTGAAAGAGTAAGCATTTCCTGTGAGCCTATTGCATATCATACTGAAGTTTGTTGTTTACAGTCTCAAGATATTCCATCTATTGCAGCAAATTTTTAATTTGAGATGTTCATAATGAGAAGTCGTATTCCAACGCTATATTTGTGGGGTTCCAACACTGTAACTCGAGGGTTCCATCGCTGCATTTATGGGGCTATAGGTTGGTCCCTAGTTTCTGTTACATTGTGTAACATATTCAAGATGGCCTTTGTTGCAAACATCATTAGACTCTAAGGTAGAATCCGCAATGCGTCCTTCTACACCTTCATTGTAAAAGAATTTATGTCCAAAACCCTGGAAAACGTGAGAGCTCAATCCAATGACCCGAGATTTCTTTCCTTCGTCGTCGACCTGGAAGACTTGGTGGTATTCACCTCTACCTGTCCTCTTTCTCTGTCGCAGTCATCTCAGTATGTGATGGCCGCTCGTTAGGGTCCATGGGCTAGCAAAGGAGGAGCCACTGGGGCATCTCAGCTCACGAGCTAGACATGGAGTAGTAGAGTAGATGAGCATTAGTCGACGCTGAATTCTGGCGGCTAGCCTGACACAGGAAATAGACAGAAAGGGGCATGAGAGTATGGGTGCGGGAGGATATGCAAAAGGAGGAGGACACAAGAAGCAGACCGTTGGGGGTCAACAACAAGCACTAAGAGGGAGCCAACAGGAAGCATAGAAGGAACCAACGGGGAGCAAAGGAGTCGACAAGGAACAGGGAGCCAACATGGAGTAGGGAGTCGATGGGATTCGACGAGATTAGATCTGTTCTATTATTCTCAAAAGTGCCTGAGCAATGATTACGAATGCATAATGATACACAATTCAGGGCCATATGTACATATTACACTAATCATTCCAACAATATTATCCCTTACATGCTATATATATGGGCAAACTATGCATATTTGATGTCGAATGATTTCGATTTACATTGATGTGGAACTTTTTTAATTAAAGTTTGCATAATTTATGATTTTTTAGTCAACCAGTTCAACCAATTCTTCAACCCAATTGTCCAGCCAGTTTTGCTCCGATCAATCCTGGTTAAACGATCGGCCAGTTCCTGTTCTGATAACTTCAATTGCATGTCGTTGTGTTAGCCACTTGAACATTTTAAGCCCTTTCCAGCTCTAGTGGTCTCAGAGAATTTGGCAATTTTGCCTACCCTTGCCTTGCTTATCCACTGTGTACAAATTAAAACTGCATGCATGCAAATGCGAAGCATAAACCCTAAAAGTGACATGCAAACCCTAAAAACGCATAAAGTCTATTTAAGAGGGTGATTGAACTAAGGAGGCTATCTAGTTGTATTGTTGATTGATTTTGAAGTTTTTAAGCAGCAGCACAGCGTGCAACCGCAGCAGTTGGGGTTGGAGACGGTGTCTTCAGCTAGCGAGGGTTCGCCAGTGAGATATCTGCCCTAGTCTCTTTTTGGGATAGATCATCCAGGTTTATCCATAGCATTCATCATATACTTCAGTGTTCGGAGATCCAGCACATTCCGAAGGGTTATTGGCAAATCCACGTTTTTTTGCTGGAAGTAGTTGGGAAACCACAGAAGGATTCATTGGAACCACAAAACCCAGTCTTTCCTCCGCATGTCAGCTTCCTCTTTCTCAGCGGGCCTATCCTAGGGCATACAGTGATTATCAGCCATCAGTTTGCTCATCTGGAGCAGCTATCAGCAAACTGAGAGCTTGGGGGGCATGAGCAGCAGAACCACAGATCAATTCGCTAGGGCACTTAGAGGCTTCCAAACCTCTGCATGTGATAGTCTATCTCTCCGGCATCAGCAGACGGACAAGCCCACAAAGTTTCAGCCTGATCTGACCTCTCCTACAAAAACGTCACCTTCAGTCTGGAGGGTGCTTACAGTACAGCGGGGCGGTAACACCGGAGGAAAGAAGCACTACTAGCCCCCCTATCCAGATCTTTATTCATGCAGCTATCTCTGGAGTCATTATCAACCAGAATATCAGTGGTAAGTGTTAATTTCTCTCTACAAACCCTAGCCCTAATTCAGCTACATTTTAGGGCATTTTTGCATGGCAAGTTTGAATGCACAGTTATTTCGTATTTTTGTATAAGATTGAGTGCGAGAGTCGACACTACAGTAGAACATTAGAGGATATCAGTATTTGGGATATTACAGAGCTGCTAGTTTCTAGATTCCCATAGCATCTATGCTTTACACTGCAATGAATCTTTAGCAGCAACTATCAATAATCCTTTGTATAATTTTAGGGGTTCTTTTCCTTCTTTGCCTTTTAATCTCCAACCACGCCCCATCTATCCTCCAACTAACACGCAGTATCTTTCCTGATAGGGTTTTTGTTTTATTTTATTGCTCACGATGACTGGCTACCAGCCAGAGGGAAGAATGGCCACAGACCAGATAATGAAAGTGGAAATGGCCACACGCTAGGAAGAGCCACTTTCACTCTGATACCACTAGATATGGTACTACTGTATGATCGTTTACTCATAGAAGCAATGAAACAGTAAATATTATATTGGACGATTGAACAATGTACATATGCATATGTATTGATGCAACATAAAAGGTGGGAGGGAGGGACAGCACAGACTAAGTCTTGTGCCCAATCAATAATAAGTTATAGAACAAAAATATATTTACTGCATAAAAAATTTACTTAAAAACTTGTCCTACTTACAAATGGAATTTCATATTGTGGGCTGGTGAAATTTAGTACATAGGAAAATAAAAGAAAAATACATAGAATCGAAAGTATGGATACAATTTATGACCTAAACATCCAATTATAATAAAATTTCCAACATAAGCCTTATATTAATGTAACCATATGCTTTGCATTTATTACAAAATTTAACCCACACAAGTTAGAGCAATTGGTAATGGGTAATTAAGATGAAAAGTTGTAAATGGAAGGTCGTGAGTTCAAATCCCCCATAACTTTAAAATACTAGCCTACAAAAAAGTATTACAATGACTCATAAAATATCTATGACACTTTTGCATCAAAGACTCAACATGATGCCTGAATCCCGGACTCTTACATTCTGACTCTTATTCTCTTCTCCTAAGACTTAGTTTTTGCATATATTTATACCTTTTTTAGTCAGCGTATATTTGGCCAGTATCCTTGGGCCTGTTTGTTCCCACACTTGTTCTGCACATGTCCTTTTTCATGCCAACTGGATCACTTTCTTTTTCCGATGAAATTCTCTCATAACAAGCTTAATTAGCGATACGGTAAAGCTATATAACTGCTAATAAAAATGTGTGGCAATCTGCCACACCCGTTGGAATTAGATGTCGACTCTCACATTCATCGTTCGTATCATCCTGTCATCATTCATCAATTATTTTATTAGATATTCATCCTCTCCTCTCGAGGCTCGTCCTACAAACCTAAGCTGCCGAAAACTTACATTGATGTTAGTATGGGTTAGTATGCTACACATTTTCAGAATCCTAATCTCCCGTTCCAAACCCTCCATACAACCATACTGTTGCTGAGTCGAAACATGCAGCTACTTGCATGCATCACTGTCTGTGATGTGGATAATTGTCAGGCCACTGTAACAGCTCTATGTGAATATAGACGTATGAGCAATCGGTGCACTGCTTCTAGCCAGAACATGGGTACCTGATACGCGGAGACCATGCATTTGAACCCTGAGTCTCCCAATTCGAAAAAAAATAATAATAATTGTAATTGGCCAGATGCAACTTACCCGGTCTAGTGGGTGTGGGATAAAGCTCTTTGTAAGAATTCAAAAATTTCTCAAACCCCAATAACAAAAAATATCAATTGTAAACCCAAGGCCTTTGGTTGAGCCGTATTAATCACCAGAAGGCATAGGTCTTGCAAAAATCAAAATTCTCAAAAAAAAAGTGCGGTGTGGCAGATTCATGATATATATAATTCAATGGATTCAACTTTCCAAAAGCTAAAGGGTTTGGTTTAAACGAAATTTGCAATTATTACTTATCGTGTTTGGAATATTTCTCTCAAAAGGAAATCACTTAAAAAAATTAGAATTTCAATGAACTTAATGAGATAACCATACATTTGAATGAAATTTTAGCAATTGATCTGGAGCCCTGTATTGTTGCAATTATTTAATCCTGCTATGCTATTCTGAGGGAATCGGCTCCAAAACACAGCTTAAAAGAATTTAACCCTGAATTAAAATATATAATTGCATTGCGAAACATACAATACCTGCGCGTGGGCGGAATTGCGTTGGGTTTGGTCCAGCTCATCTGAATCATGTGGGTAGCTTCTGTCACCGTCCATATTGGGTGGGTGGTAGTTTTTGTCACTCTTCTGGAAAGTTGGAAACAGATGGGAGGTAGAATGAAGAGATGAAGTCCGGAGTAGAATACTGGAAAGTTGGAAACAGATGGGAGGTAGTCTGAAGAAGTCCGGAGTAGAATACTGCAAATCAATCTATCAAATTCGATCTCAAACATATCACTCCGTCAAAATAACTAAAGAGCATGTAGTCTACTCTAGTGACTTTGTCGAGTAATGTGTTTTTTTTTCAATTTTGTCAATTTGGCCCGCAGATATTTCACTATATCTCTTTTAATTTTGTTATATTATTAAAATTTAAAAGCATTATCAATGTGGAATGCCACTCTATATATCGTGATTCCGTTCATCCCTTCGGCAACCATGTGGCCAACTAAGAGTCGTTGCTAAGTTGGATTGAAATCGTGATGTACTCTTGGCAAGCACTCTAAAAGGTGTTTTTTACGAGTCAAGCTATTATATTATTTTTTTTTCCAACCAAGGGAGGTGGGTTGGGGCCACCCTCAAGTTTAGAGTGAGTTGGGGCCAAGTTTAGAGTGGGCTAGGGCCAGCCTCAGTGGGATGGAAGAACTATATATCCATCACTAAAGGTTCTTAAAACTAAGATTGTGTGAAGACGAGATTCGCCTTGAACTCACCATAACTAGCCTGGTTTTGTAGTGGCTCCCACCCTCAACCCCTTCTAGTGAGGTTTCTAAGCCATGACCTATTATATTATAATACATGGACTAGTGGTTTTCATTTGCGAGGACTCAAGATGGATAATAAAATCACATTTTTACACATTAATTTTGGTTTAGTGCTAACTAATCTTGTTGGTAAATTATAGGTATTTCATCAGATTATGATGAATTTTGATTTATAGTTTTTGAAAGCATATGAGAAATTGTAATTTTTTTATTTTATTTTTTTTGGCTTTGATAATGAATAGCTTGTAGATTTGCAAAAGGCTAATTCATATAGAGCATCACATTCTATGTGTCTTCTATCTAGTCCAAGTTGAGACACTCCAACACCTCTTATGGTTTTGCCTCCTTTCGAAGATTACATGGTAGCGGATTGAGTCCTTTTATGTTCAATTCCTACCTAGTTCCATTTTTGGGAAAACAACATTGTTGAAGCATAAGCTACCTTGGTTCTTGGGGTTATGAATTTGATGACAAGTTATAAGAGTGGAAATTATATTTTTTATATAGAAAAAATAATGACGCGTTGTTTAATTTCACACGGCATGCTAGACTTTTTCTTAGTAAGATAGCTCACTAATTCATGTGAGCTTCTATGTGCAAATTCGCATAAGGCCTAGAATATGGAACTCGATGTGACCAATTTAGTTTATGAGGAGATGCCCTATATGATAGGGGTAAATGACCACTTGGAGCCTCTCTAGTGCATTTAGTCTGCTCTTAGTAGTCCCGGGGATTATAGGTTCAACTTTGATACAAAATTGGCAAATCAATGAAAAAGACAAGGGAAGTCGCATTTAGTCTGCTCTCAATAGTCCCGGGGATTATAGGTTCAACTTTGATACAAAATTGGCAAATCAATGAAAAAGACAAGGGAAGTCATCATTGTTAAATATACCATCTACTTGTTGTGGGGACAAGTCGATGTGTTTGTGTGAGGGAGTTGCATGATTTATGGAGCTGCATATCCTCCTTGATTAAGGATTGGAACATTCAATCTCGCATTATAAATATAGTCCCTTGTATTATTTTTTATATACTAAAATATATTACAAGCTGAACAATGGAGTTTTTATCTTGTTGGGAGAATTTATCCACTCTATATGTGGTGTCGTTATCAATTTTAAAAAATATGTTGTGCATTTATTACTTTTGGGCTATTTTGGGCATGTTGCTATTGCAATTTACTCTTGTGGTTATTTGTGTTACTTTAACATGGTAGAGAGCCACGCAAGGTTGATCTCTCTGATAAGAGAGGTTCATGGATTGTACATATTGCAAGATATGTCGTGGGCCCATAGTAACAAATATGGAAAATATCATCGAAGTATGGATTTTGCAATTGATGTTAGTGAAACCATAAAGCAAGCTAATGGTTACACCAAGGAGAAAGCCAGGGTTTGTAAGCATAAAGTTGCAAAATAGGATAGAGCAAAATAAATTGTCAAAGAAATGGCTTGGAGAGTCATTGAATGAAGCAAGCAATAAATGTAAAACACATACAAGATATGAATAAGGCGGCCCAACAAACCAAAGTGTATTGGGAGGCTTGAAACAAGTTTAAGGAGGATGGCGATGAGCTAATGGAAGAATGTTGTTGTTGTTTATGGTGGCTCCCCTGTGTATGTTGAATAAGTGGTCGAGGTGGTCCTTGAATAAGTGATTGAGGTGGTCCTCCAAGGCCCTACAAACCTTATAGAACTTCTTGAGCTGAAACTTGTGCTAATGTATTTAAAGGTGGCATTATGCACCTAGTAGAAGAACATCGCATCAAGCCTATAATCGGTTGGGATTTTGGCAAGAGACTACTTTATAAAAAGCCTCACATCCTAAGTGTATTCTATGTGGTCAAGTTGAGACACTCCAACACCTCTTGTGGTTTTGACTCATTGCGAAGATTGCATGGTAGTGGGTTGAGTACTTTTATGGTCAATTCCTATCTAGTTCCATTTTATGCAAAACAACTTTGCTAAGGGATAAGCTACCTCAGTTTTTGGGGTTATGAATTTGATGGCAAGTTATAAGAGTGGAAATTCTATTTTTGTATATTGAAAAAAAAGAGTGACACGTTGTTCAATTTCACACATCATATTAGATTTTTTCTTGGTATGATAGCTCACTAATTCATGTGAGATTCTATGTGCAAATTCTCGTAAGGTATAGAAAGTGGAACTCGATGTGGCTGACTTAGTTTATGGGGAGATGCTCCATGTGATAGGGGTAAATAACCACTTCGAGCCTCTCTAGTGCATCCAATCCACTCTCAATAGTCACGGAGACTATATGTTCAACCTTGATATAAAGTTGGCAAATCAATGAAAAAGACAAGGGAATGTCATCATTGTTAAATATAACATCTACTTGTTGTAGGGACAATTCGATGTGTTTATGTGAGGGAATTGCATGATTTATAGAGCTTCATATCCTCCTTGATTAAGGATTGGAACACATTATAAATATAGTCCCTTGTATTATTTTTTATATACTTAAAAACATTATAGGCCAAACAATGTAGTTTTACTTTGTTGGGAGGATTTCTCCATTCTATATGTGGTGTCTACATTTCATGCTATTGATTTTAAAAAATATGTTGTGCATTTATTACTTTTGGGTTATTTTGTGCATGTTGTTACTGCAATTTACTTTTGTGGTTGTTTATGTTACTTTAACATGGTGTAGATCCACACAAGGTTGATCTCTTTGACAATAAAGGTTCTTAAATTCCAAATATTGTGAGATATGCCTTGGGCCCATGCTAGAATAAGATGGAAAATATCATTGAAGTATGGATTTGGTAGTTGTTGTTAGTGAAACCGTAGAGCAAGCTAACAATTACACCAAGGGGAAAACTAGGGTTGCTAAGCATAAAGTTGTTGAATGGGATAGGTTGTTTCAAGTAAGACTGGGGAAGCAAAAGAACTTGTCAAAGAATGGTTTGGAGAGTCATTGAAGGAAGCAAGCAATCAAAATAAAACACGTACAAGATGAAAGAGTATTCTATAAAAAAGAATAAGGTGGCCCAACAAACCAACGAGTATTGGGAGGACAAGTTTAAAGAGAATGATGATGTGTTGATAAAAGAATGTAATTGTTTTTTTTATCGTACTCCCCTATGTATATTGAATAAGTCACTAATTCATTCTCTGAGACACTACAAACCTTACAGAACATCTTAGAGGTGAAACTTGTGCCAATGTATTTCAAGGCGGCATTATGCGCCCAATAGAAGAGCATTGCATTGAGCTTAAAGTTGATTGGAATTTTGGCCTCATCGTCATCATAGGCGCTAACATATTGGGCATGATAGATATTAAGGCTAAATGATTCCAGGATGTGGGTGGAACAAAAGATATACCCAAAGAATCATCACATAGGCCCTCCTTTACTAGGAAATCAACTACTTATGTTGTATGTGCCTTATTCAATAGTATTTGTTTGCTATCAATTGAAGAGATACGAGATATGGATTTGGTATTGGGAAGTGAGTCAATAGTCATGCATTGTTCAAAATATATGAAGTGAAAGGAGCTCTCACGTCAATCATCGCTTTCTACACACTCCACAACTCATGGATTATAGATTGTTCCTGCAAGGAAATTTCGACAAGGTATTCACTTTGTTAGTAAGCAAGTAGCAATGGCTAAGATACAACAAGGAAGAAACAATGGTAGAGGAACTCCATTGCTTGGAAGTAGCAACGACAACCATGAATGTCTCAACATTAATCCATATAACATGCTGAGGCTCTTGGATTGAAGAAGTGGTGGAGGAGAGACATAATGTTAATTAGGGTTTCATAAATGGCATGGAAGAGCATAAGAGAAAGTCCCTCATTGGACTAAGTACATGGGTGTTTATTAAAAGCACCCAATGGAGGTGATATGTGCTCTATTGTTTTTGTTCTGAGGTGAAGCTGTAGAGGTTGAAAGGAATTGGTTGTTGCATCGTATACGGAAACAAGTTTGAACAACAATCCCATTGATTTGAGGTACATAACCATCCACCACTTCATTGAGAATTACAAGGAAATGAGATATTTTGACAAGGAGGAGATCGATATAGATATCATGCATCTCTACACCTCCAATATTGACACTACGTGGGGAATTCATGGAGTTTGAGGTTAATTTTCTTGGTAGCGAGACATATTGGCAAGCATTTGATGCCCTAATCAACATCCTCAACCAAGTCGATGTGAAAAGGGAAACAACTACAAAATAAAATATACAAAGAGAGATGTATTCGACATGACAATTAGTTGAGTTGTATGAAGTACGTGTATGTCAATTGAAATTTGGATGTGGAGTATGATGTCTACATGTTGACACCAACAACAATCCCTCGTGAGTGTACAAATCTATGCATTCGATATATGTACATGGTTACCCACACTTTGGGCCTTGAATAGAGTGTCTAACATATGTTATGGCATGATTGCAATTAACTATCAAATGGTTGAAGTTGATTAAGCTTGTTCGTACCTATGAGACCTTGTAAGCCTATATGTGGCCAATTCAAACCTATGTTGTGCTACGTGAGATCACAAACTTGTTCAATAATATAATGTTGTATGATGCCAATATTACTTGGTTTCAAATCTATACATACTTAATCGTATATCTTGACATTTAGGCATCATGTGAGAGGATGTCGATACAATGTTATGATGGCATATTATGTTCCCTATTATATTTACATGCTTACTATGACAGAATGGATGTGTATGGTTTATGAGTTACAAGCATGATCTTATGCATTATTGTTTATGTATGTGGGGATGTGGTTATGATGCTCATGCTTATTTGTGATGACACTACATGATACTTGTGATGACAGTGTTGTTTATCCATTTGGACATCAAGGAGGTTATTGCAATTTTATTATGTGATATGAGTTTTTGTGTTGCTTCTTAAGTGTGATATGCATGATAATGGAGACTTGTTGAAGTAGTTATCAATTGGACATGGATCAACACATGGGATAAATGGATGGTGATGAGAGAGGACATACAATAGGGTGGCACCTAGACCTTTTAGAGTGTGGAACTTGAAGTTGGTCATGCCACTACTTGTACTTGGAATTCACTTTTTGTAGCGAGTCGTGAACCTGGAGTTGGATGTGATGGATACATTCAACAAATTTGGTTTCTCCATCCACCATAGTTTGAGCATAGGAGCACTATTTCTATGCAATTGCAATGGGCAAGGCTACATTAGTGGGGTCTTATGGTTGAAATCCAAAACACACCTGAAAAGGGTTGTGCTGAATAGAGTTGTGGAGGGATATGTTGAACATATGGAAGGATCTAATCCCATGTACATGTATGCTTGGAATAATACAATCATATGATATTCACAATCATCTCATTGACCACTTATACACTCAATGCTCTCACATCCAACATTATTGTATCTTCATATGGCCACGGCATGGCTTAAAAAATCGCATCCAACATATTGACAGTTGGGAGACCTCATTCAATCACCTTCTCAACCTACCCACAATTTCATGGCCACCACAGAAGCACAATAATGGACAAAATAGAGGATAACCCTATTTTGAAAACTTTGGACATATGTTGTGACCTCCATAGGGTCTTTAAGAGGGAATGCCATTTATCATTTAAAAGGTTTTCCTTCATCTCAACTCGGTTTTCATGAAATTTCATTTTTCTTATAGGTTTGGGAGATATCATCAATTGAATGTCTACAGGTCATAATAGAGGATAACCCACTTTTCAAAACTTCATACATATGTTGTGACCTCTATATGGTGTTTAAGAGGGTGTTCCATATATCACCTAAAAAGTGTTTCTATCATCTTAAATGTTTTTTTTGTGAAATTTCATTTCGCGTCTAGGTTTGGGAGATATCATCAATTGAAGGTATACATGCATTTGACACACTAAGACCGTGCATACCTTGAGATTCAAAAGGAATTTTCTCACTCCTTGGGATACTACAAAACAAGTTCCATATATCTATGGAAATATCTATTCGATAAATCAAATGGATCTTCAACATAATTTGATTTCATCACCTCTAGAAAAAGTTATTAACAAATTCACAACAAGACATCAACTACCCCAAAAATCCTGAATTTTCCATATAAATTCTTTTTTTTTTCTTCTGAATTTTTTAAATCCTATTGTATTTTTGTTTCAACCCGTGTAATTTATTGGGAGTGTAAAGTTTCTCAAACATTATAATTTGGGACCATGAGAAATCTTTCCTTCACTAGCTAGCTCAGTTATGGATCATCCACAAACCCAAGGTTATGGGTAAACCACACAAAACTCTTATTTTCATGGGCAATTGATAAATTGTAAATATTTTGGTATGATACATAATGAGGTATTCTTTCTTATCCTAGTGAAATGATGGGGGGCATTATTTTGTGAAGGGTGTGGATTAATCCAAATATTGAGGATCGCTTATAATCTATGTTCATATGTAAAAGTCATAAAGTCTATTTTTATTAAATAGAAAAGAGAACGTGATGACATGTAGCTTGCAGAGTCAATCTTAATCAAAGTTGACTTCGTCAAGAAGACACAATATAGAAAGGAATCAGGGAGAGACTTAAGGTCGCTTGGCATTCAATCCTTTTAGATCTTACGCTTCAACATATGAATCATAAACATACACACAAATGAGGGGGGGCCTCTTGGAGAACGGGTTTAATGCAAGAAAACAAGATAGAGGTGATGGGGGGCATTTTAACATAAACTACATATCCCCCATCTTCAGTTCCATTAAGGATAGATCCCAACCTTGCAACACATGAATCCCAACATGTAATCAATGGAAAGGGAACTCAGTATACACTATCGCATTTCCTCTTATGTTATCTTCTCCATTCCCTCCAACAATTTAATATGACAGTTTAGATATTTTTTTGTATTCGGGATGAATAAGTGGTATAGAGGATTAAATCAAGCCAAGATGGAGGTAAAGAGTATTGTTTACCAACAAGGGAAGGGCAAGGAGCTTTAACCAATTCTATACATTTCGATTTGGAGTATTTTCTTTCTTCGTGTGCATCCACCTATGGCACATTGTCACTGCTATAATTATTTTTATATCATATACAACTTAAAGGACCTATAGAAAGGGTTAATATAGTGTGAGAGAGAAGTGGGTAAAACAAATTGAAATGTGAACCACTTGGCCTTACAAATGAATTGTTAGAAATAAACGTGTAAGCACCAATCCAAGGAAACAAAGAGGATTAGGGATCAATGTGCTATTGAAATTGGGGAACACATCTTAGTCTAGCAAAGTGGGAAGTTGAATCACGTGCCTTCACGTTTGGATGTCTATAGGGAGAAGCAAGTGGAATTTTCCTCTAATATTCTGTCTCTATGGTCTCGACTATGATGGATGGTGGCCCATGCCAACCACCCCTTGCTCTTATAGTGTTTCCTTTGCCTAATAGTAGGGACACCTCCATGGATTCTGGCTTAATTGACTCACATGGTACCTTTATGGACATTATTGTTGTCAACACTATGCACCTTGTTGGAGCATCACTGGACCATTTCGTAAACTCTACGTTGCGGCAATAGAACAAGAAGAGTAAAGAGCATAAGTGGATATGAATAGCAATGCCCACTATAAGCTTAGTTAATCTTTTAGAATTTATTTCTTGCTATTAGTATGTATTGTCCTTTTGCGTTGTTATCAATACAATATCTTAGACAATACACTTATTGTTTTGTGACCATGTGTTTATGGACAACTAGTTGTAATTATTTTTTGAATGTCACATATGTAACAAAAGGTTCAAGGGTAAGGCCTTTATGACTACCTCCCAAATTGTAATTGAAGGTGTATAGTTTGGCCATATCTATTTTATTATAAAATATTAAACATTATTGTGGTAAAAAAAAAAAAAATTGGTTCATATGATAAACCAAAATTTTGGCATAGCCTAAGTGGGCCTAATAATTGAGAACATGGGTTTTCTCCTTAGAGGCCACATGTTCAAAGTTGTAGGGGGTAAGGTATATACATGTAAGCAAGTTTAAGTTTTTTGTTTGTGAATATTAATATGGATTTGGCAAGGCATCAACACTCTAATTCTTACTTATTATAAGTTAAAGAACAAAACAAATTTCATTTATTGGATGGACCTAATACCCAAAAAAAAATTGATTAAAAAAACAAAATTATTAAAATATTATATGTTATCGAGAGATATTTCCCCACAATTCTCCTATCCAAAAAACACACATTAGCCCTTCTATAAAATATAGAAGAAAAATACATTTTGAGATTTTGGCATGCTAAAGTGGAAACAACACTAGAAGATACGAGTTTTATTTAAGTTAGTGATGTACCCTTATGAGCCAAATTCCACAACTTATCTTCAAATTTATTAAAAATCTATATTTATCCATTTATACATTGATACACCAATGTGAAAGGGTATGATTTAGTCCTCTCTATTGTCGAACTCTTCTTTCACCATGAAACAAAGTCATTGTCATTTTGGCAAAGTTTTTGATAAGGGTTCATTTTCTTTTTTGGTATGTTTTGGGCCTTGGTTTTCGACCTTTGTAGGCTTTATTTGCTTCTTCTTGTTTATGTGAGGTTCTATGGGCTTTATCCTTTTGCATATGTGTTTATAGATGCAATCATATACGTGTTTTGTTTTTTTATTTAGTTTTGTTGTTAGTCCTTGCATATATTGTTGGTTGTTTTGTGGGTTCTTATGAAGCACAACGATATCTCCTAGGATTCATCGAAATCCTTTGTTGAGTTGAAATGCAAACTGTCCAACTTGGTGTTGTGTGAGGATGTCAACATGAGCGATGTTCTCTCTCTTTGAAACAACTCTCATTCTTTGGTGGGGTGTTTTGCAAAAAGGAATATAGGCCACAAAACCTTGAAGGAGTGGATTGTTTCTCATTGGTCTTGTGTGCCCGGTTACTCTTTAGATTGTTATGTTCTAGGGAGCAACATTAAGGAATTTTGAAAACATTTCCACTATTCTGGCTGGGTTATGGTCTTGGAGATCAGTGTTGATGAAGCTTAAATGTTGGACTCATTTTTTTGATGCTAGCGGTGGGAAAACATTCACCAGACCCATCTATGTTCTTCTACCCGTATTTCTACTTAAGCTTTGGATGGAGAAAATTTTTGCCCTGAGTATTGAGGTTATGACTTTGGAATGTGTTCTGATTAATATTAATACGATGAACGGGTTGGCTTAGGAGATCACCATTAGGAAAGGTTACTTGTTCTACATCAAAAAGTTGGACTATATTGGTGCTCCCTTTCAATGCACAAGATGCCACAGGCATGGTCATCTCGTGTGTTCTGGTTAATATTGATATGATAGATGGGTTGGTTGACGAGATCACCATCAAGAAAGTTACTTGTCATACATCCAAAAGTTGGACTATATTGGTGTTCCCTTTCGATGCATAAGATGCCACAGTTATGGTCATCTTGTGAAGTCCTGAAGTCTCCCTTTCGTCACTTCGCTGCTAGCCCTCCGCAGCCCTTTGACAGTGCCAACTTTATCTCAACATCTTGGAGTGGTTGGGGATTTGGATTATCAAAGGTTTTTCTCTGTAGGAGCCGAAGTCCACATTATTACCCTTTGATCATCCATAAAAACTCTATTTTGTTTGGGGCAGTGCCCACTGTGTCGGCTTCACCTATTATTAAATCTGCTCCCTAGGCATAACAGAACTATTGGGTCTGGGACCATAATGGAAATGTTGTCCCCTTTAACTACATGCATTTATATGTCTTCCTCAAACATGGTCCCAATTGTATCTCTCACAAACAGAGGTGATCAAGCTACTCTTCAACCCATTTGGATCCGATCATGTTTCCTGGATCTAAGAAGCATTTTGACGAACCGATGGGTTCATTGATCCCTCTGATTAAGAGCCCAATTCTGGATGTTGTTGATGATGCATACTTGGATGATGTTCTTGGGGATGCAGTCCAAGCACTACTTCAACGGCCTGAGGAGTATGGTAAGAACTTTTCTCCTTCCCCTTATGATTTCACATTTACTAGACATGCCTTCTACTATTGGACAATGGTTTCGTTCCAGATCTTTGCACTGTGTCAAGGGAGGCAGCTCGAGGATAATGGTTTCGTTCCAAATCTTTCTCCATTGGTGGATTATACCTTAGATGAGTCGGATGGGATTGATACGGGGTCTGAGTCTTCCGTAATGTATATTGAGACTAGTAAGGCATATAGTCTATATTCGAAGTCTGGTATTGTTTGTGATCTGCACCGCTACCATATTAGGCCTTGGAAACAAATTTGCTCAGGCATTTCGTATTGGTTTCAAGGAGGTATCATGCAGACAAAATCCACTTTCTCTCATCGTCTTAGGTATCATTTCTCCGCTTTGGATCTTGTAAGGGACCGTATGGTACGTCATGTTCAAGCTGGTCAATATCTGTGAAGGTTTTCCTTTGTGCTCGGTTATCACGATCTCCACCCATATTATGACCGGTTCTAATTTGGGGCTTAGGGTTGCCCCTCAATAAACAACCCTCTCCTAGATAACAAGGGATATATCTATGTGGTTTTTTTGAGTGATCAATGACATTTTATAATTGTTAGAAAAACATAACTCTCAAGCAATAACAATAAATAAGATGCAAATATTAAAACACATTATAAGAGAGACATAGATATAAAGTGGTTCACCCAAGATGGGCTACGTGCACATAGGAATTGGCAGTTCTTTATTATTATACCATTCAACAAAATGAAGGGATACAACCTGCAACAACCTCGCTGCACTTCCTCTTCAGTCTCTCACGGTCTCTCTCACACAATCACATAGATTGTTTTACAAAGCTACAATACAATACATAGTCGTATTACAATGCTTTCCTTTTATACGAGAATTACCATGGGAGAATACTACGGGTCACCCAATACCATGGGCCTGTAAATCATTGGCCAAAAAGCATCCCAAAAAATATCTTATGGGGGCCCGCTAGCCCGTGCACCCCCTTGCTCGGACAAGTGTATAGTAAAACTCAGGTACAAACACAGATGACTAATAACATCTCTGAATCTAGAATATCATGATCCACAACCAACAATCTCTCACTTGAAGGCTGATCACAACAACTCCATCGCTGCTGCACTTGTTGGACTATGCTCTAAACCTTGGACTTGGCAAATTTCTCTTCTTCACCTTCATGCTTGAAAGCCAATTGAAACCAAGCATCAACTAAGTTTCTCTCTGGTTACTACCTTTGTCAACATGTCTGCAGGATTCTGGCTAGTATGTATCTTTTCCAATTTTAATAGTTCTTCTTCCATAACAGATCTTATGAAATGGTACTTAAGCTGTATATGTTTAGTATTTGAATGAAAGACTGAGTTTTTTTCAAGATGAATGACACTCTGGATGTCACTGTACAACCTGCTATTCTCCTACTTCTTACCCAATTCTTCCATGAACCTCTGCAACCAAATCATCTCTTTGCTAGCCTCCATAGCAACAATATACTCTGCTTTCGTACTTGAAAGTGCAACAATCGAACTGAGGGTAGTTTTGGGAATATAATCGTTGTTGAGACAATAAGAACCACTGAAGCTATACAAACTGAAGTTTAGAACATAGGCTCGTTGCGTAGTACTGGTTGGAGTTCTAGAAGTATTGAGGACATTACTGTAGGGGCTAGTACTGGGGCTGTAAGTAATGAGACACGAGGCCATAAAAAAAGTAACGAGACTATAGTTTATACTAATACCATAATAACATAAGTAATGGGGCTATAATAAAAAGATACCAAATCACTCATGGAAAACGTTGTTGAAAGTGCACCAACCTGTTGCAGTTTTGAAATCCAACTTATTGTTGTTCCACCTATAGTAAAAACATACCCTGTGATGTTCCTCCTATTGTCTTTATCACATGCCATATATGCATCCACATATCCTTGTAGAACATGGTATGAACCTCCAAAATATAATGCATGAGAAGTGGCACCTCTCAAATACTTGATAATCCACTGTAATGCTTTCTAATGCTCTTTACCTGGATTGTTCATATACCTGCTCACAACTCCCATTGCATGTGCAATATCTGGTCTTATGCACACCAGGGCATACATCAAGCTGCCAACTGTTGATGAATAGGGAACCTTGGATATGTATTCTATCTCTTCTTGTGTCTTGGGACACATCTCCTTACTTAGTTTGAAATGGCTGACCAAAGGTGTACTATCTGGTTTTGCATTCTGCATTCTAAACCTCTCCAACACCTTTTCTATGTACTCGCCTTGAGACAATGTCAATTTGCGATATTTCCCGTCTCTTGTTATTCTCATATCAAGGATTTGCTTTGCAGCACCCAAATCCTTCATCGCAAATGATTTAGCTAATTTTCCTTTGAGCACATTTATATCCTACTTGTTAGACCCTGCAACAAGCATGTCATCCACATACAATAACAAGATAATATATCTTCCATTATCCAGCCTCTTGAAATACACGGTGGTCAGAATGGCATCTACTATAACCTTGTTCTGTCATAAACTCATCAAATTTTAAATACCACTGCCTTGGAGCTTATTTCAGTCCATACAAGCTCTTCTTCAACCTGCAAACCAAATCCTCCTTCCGTTTGACCTCATACCCCATATGGCTGCTTCATATAAATCTCTTCCTCCAAATACACATGGAGAAAGGTTGTTTTTACATCTAACTGTTCAAGATGCAAATCCTCTACCGCCACTAGACTTAAAAAATTCATAATTGAAGTCATTTTAACAACAAGAGAAAATAATTCATCAAAATATAACCTTTCTTTTGTGCAAACCCCTTTACCACAAGTCTAGTCTTGTACCGCTTCTTGCCTCCATCTTCTTCCTTCAACCTGTAAACCCACTTATTCTACAACACTCTTTTTCCTGTAGGCAACTCAACCAAATCCTAGGTTTGGTTTCTTACCAATGAGTCCATCTCCTCATTCTTTCTTTGCTCCCATTTCTTTGTAGTTTCTACTTGCATTACCTCTTCATAACATTTTGTTTCACCAGAATCAATCATCAATAAATAATCAAGTGAAGGAGAGAATCGTTCAAGGGGTCTACTTAACTTGGTAGATCTTCTTATATTGCAGGAGTTTGACGTATATGCTGTTGCTCTTGATTTTCTGGTGCCTTTGGAACTTCATTTTCTTTGGTTTCATCAACTGATCTTTGTACATAATCTTTTCATTGAATACTACATCTCTACTCCTAATGATTTTGTGATTTTCATAATCCCATAAGCGATAACCAAAATCATCAACCCCGTATCCAATAAAGGTGCATTTCTTGGATTTAGCCTCAATCTTTGTTCTATTTTCTTTATCAATATGGACAAATGCTTCACACCCAAAAGTTCTAAGAAATGAGTAGTTTATTTTTTACTGCCTCCTTTGGATTTCAACCTTCCAAAGCACTTGAATACCCTCTGTTTATTAAATAAACAATAGTATCTACAACATCAACCCAAAACTATAAGGGAAACCTTGCATGCAATCTCATACACCTTGCACGCTCCAAGATCATTATGTTCATCCTTTCTAACACACCATTTTCTTGTGGTGTTCATGGGATTGTCTTCTCTCTATGGATTCCATGGTATGAACAATAACTATCAAACCCCTTATTGTGGTATTCATCTCCATTATCATATCTGAGACATTTCAACCTTTTCCTTGTCTCATTCTTAACCAAAGCTTTCCGCTTCTTAAAAGTAGCAAATACATCATATTTTTGTCTAATGCAATAAACCCAAGTTTTTCGAGTTGCATCATCATTAAAAGTAACATAATAACGACATTCAATGAAAGGTTGTACTCGAGTCATTCCCCATATATCTATCTGT
Organism: Pseudotsuga menziesii; assembly: GCA_001517045.1. Classification (NCBI taxonomy): domain Eukaryota; kingdom Viridiplantae; phylum Streptophyta; class Pinopsida; order Pinales; family Pinaceae; genus Pseudotsuga; species Pseudotsuga menziesii. Next base: position 102,284 of record LPNX010416753.1, read on the forward strand.
ATGCACAAGCTCTAACTTTTCATTCTTCTTTTGTTTCCAAACCCTAAGAAATCTAACTTTCTTCTGTTTTCCATAAACACAGTTCTCATAGGATTCCAAACTTACTTACTTTAGATCTTGAAGCAATTTCCTTGAGTGAAGAATATGCATCCCCTTATCACTCATGTGGCGAAGCCTATGATGCCACAATGTTGCACCTATTTTTGTGGAAGCTACAGAGATAGAATAATCAGTATTATGATGACATAAATACAACGTACATATCCTATCCCCTTTTGCTATTATCAGTGTTTCTTTAGTGATCTTCCACCACATTTTTCCAAACGTAGACAAACAACCGTTATCCCACAACTTCCTTGTTGAGATCAGATTTCTTTTCATAGCAGGAATATGCCTTACATCTTTTAACATCCATTCATCTCCATTATTTCACTGAATCTATACCTTACCCATTCCAACAATTTTACATGGTTCATCATCCCCCAATAAAACATGTCCAAAATCACCTAGAACATAATCATGAAAGAATTTCCTATGGGGTGTAGCATGACATGAAGCCCTTGAATCTACTACCCAGTAATCACTAGTATTATCTAATGCAATAATAAAATAATCTTGTAACACATCACTTACTACATTTGCTTCTTGAGTAGTCTCCTATTACATGTCTCCTTTTTTCTTTGGAGCTTTGCAGTCTTTTTTTAGATATTCTCCTTACCATAGTTATAGCACTCTATCTTTCCAAATTTGGACTTGGATCTGCCATCTCTAGACTTGTTGTGATTACCTGGGCTCATTCCTCTCTCCCTTTGTCTCCCTCTTCTCTCCATGGTTAATGCATTACTTGATGTCTCACATGTGTTTTTTTTTTCTCGCATTTCCTTGCTAAGAATAACACCTACAACATCATCAAATTTCAAATTTCCTCAACCAAGGACATAATTACTTACAACCACGACCAAGCTATTCCAGCTTCCTAGCAATGAGCACAAGACTAGAAGATCCATAATCTCATCTTCAAAGTTCACTTTTACATAACTTAGCTGACTAATAAGCGTATTAAATTCATTTAAATGGTCGACAACAAATCCACCTTCTAACATCTTCATATTAAATAAACGCTTCATTAAAAATACCTTGTTGGAGCCGAGGTTTTTTTATAGAGCTTAGCCAATGCGCTCATCACACCCTCTGTTGTCTTTTCTTTTGATATATTGAAAGCCACTAACGAAGCCAGACACAACCGTATTGTTCCCAGTGCCTTTATGTCAAGAACCTCCCATTTTCGTCCTTCATAGTCGTTAGATGTTTTGTTTTTCCGCCCAACGGTAGGTATAGATCCTTCTGGTAAAAATAGTCCTCCATTTGCATCTTCCATAACTGGTAGTTTTGGTCGTTAAATTTCTCGACCCTAGACTTTCATTCTTCTTCCATTGCTCCCACTCGAACCAGGAACCCTTCTTTCTTGCAAGAGTACCAACCAAATAGACATTTGGATTTGATACCGATTGTTAGAAAAATATGAGCACAGAGCAATAACAATAAACAATAAACATGATGCAAATATTAAAACACATTACAAGAGTGATCCGGATTTATGCAGGAACGCAACAGAATACACAAAAAACCATGGAAACAAATATGCAGCGGAAATAACACTTCATTTCATTAATCAATAACTGAAACTTGTTTACATACATAATGGAAATAAACTAGCTAGTGTTGGTAGCTTATCTCTGAGAAGAGATGTGGCGGCTACATGCCTCTGCACTGTCTGTTACAATGAGGCTCGAAGGCCTATATATTTATTAAGAAACAATGGAAACCCTACACATCCAAAAACCTAACCCTATGAGGTGAAACGCCTTAATGTGGGCCCCGTTGGGTAACTTGGTACATCAATTTCTCGGGGTCGTAACTTTAGCATACTACCTCCGTTTGACGTGCATGATACATCGTTAGAAAGATTTGTTTAAGGACTACATCCATGAACATCAAATAGCGAGTTCAAAATGGACTCATATTTGCTCGACCATTCGATGCCAAAAAAACGTCGTTTATGGCCTTAAAACGGCTCCGGAAGTTTAGGACCCGAAAACTGCTAAAAATAGTAAATTGTGCTACAATTAAGGAAACTGGAAAACTGAAAGAAACAATGGTGGGGGTCCAAGAGGAATAGGTGGGTGGCCACCAATATCTTCCTGGATCATTCCTCCCCCCTTAGGAAGCAATGGTCCCCATTGCGTTGAGTTCCTCCAAGAGATGAGAAAACTTCTGTTGAACTTGGTCCCCAGTGAGCCACTTTTCCTGCTGAAGGAGTTGGCCTGCTTTGACAACTCGATATAGCTGGATCTTCTACTGGCGAGTGTTCTTGATCTGTGTGTCCATAATCCAATCAGTTGTGGCTTGTTCCATGCAGTCGGGGTTTAACTCTGTTGGTGTGAGTTGTTCTACCACGTCTGATGTGTCCAGTAGAGGTGGAAAGTAGGGCCGAAGGCGGTCCACACTGAACACTAGGTGTAGACCAAGGAATGGTGGAATACTGAGCTCGAAGGCATTGTCCCCGACAGCGTTGGTGATGGTGTATGGCCCATATCGGAGCGGGCGAAGCTTGCGGTGGGGTCCAGCGAGGCGCTCCTTCTGTAAATGTAGCCACACTTTGTCGCCCACCTGGAAGTTGTGTTGCACCCAATGTTGATCATGTCGCTGCTTGTACTTAGCATTGGATCTGTCCAATATGTCATGAACCTGTTGGCGAAGTTATCCATAATCGCGTTCCTTTGTTTTTCAAGGGCCTCCTCGAGCAACATTTTGATAGGATCTTCTGCGCCCTCGTCTTTCTTTTCGTCCCCCAAGGGTGGCCGTCGGGATTTGCGAGGATGATCTTGCAAAGGTTCAACTAGATCGAGCTCTAACTCTTTATACCTCGCCCTCGTTGGGGACATGCAAAGAAGGATCGAGAAAGAGCAGATTGCTCTGATACCACTGATCTGGATTTATGCAGGAACATAACAGAATACACAAATAACCATGGAAACAAATATGCAACGAAAATAACACTTAATTTCATTAATCAATAACTGAAACTTATTTACATACAGAATGGAAATAAACTAGCTAGAGTGCTGGTAGCTTATCTCTGAGAAGAGATGTGGCGGCTACATGCCTCTGTACTGTCTGTTACAATGAGGCTCGAAGGCCTATATATTATTGAGAAACAATGGAAACCCTACACATCCAAAAACCTAACCCTAGAAGGTGAAACGCCTTAATGTGGGCCCCATTGGGTAACTTGGTACATCAATTTCCCAGGGTCGTAACTTTAGCATACTACCTCCGTTTGACGCGCATGATACATTGTTAGAAAGATCTGTTTAAGGACTACATCCATTAACAATATATATAGAGTCCAGAACGGACTCACATTTGCTCGACCATTCGATGCCAAAAAAACGTCGTTTAGGGCCTCAAAACGGCTCCGGGAGTTTAGGACCCGAAAACTGCCAAAAATAGTAAATTGTGCTACAATTAAGGAAACTGAAAAACTGAAAGAAATAGTGGTGGGGGTCCAAAAGGAATAGGTGGGTGGCCACCAATATCCTCCTGGATCAAAGAGAGACACCGATATAATGTGGTTCATCCAAGAAGGGATACGTCCACATAAAAATTGCTAGTCCTTTATTACTATACCATCCAACAAAATGAAGGGATACAACCTGCAGCAACCCCGTTGCATTTCCTCTTCACTCTCTCATAGTCTCTCTCACATAATCACATAGATTGTTTTACAATGCTACAATACAATACACAACTGTATTACAATGCTTTTCTTTTATAGGGGAATTACCATGGTAGAATACCACGGGTCACCCAATACCATGGGCCCATAAATTGTTGGCCAACAAGCATCCCAACAAAATTCTGCACCCCCCTGTTGGGACGAGTGTATAATAAAACTAGGGTACAAACACGACTAAACAATAACATCTCTGAATCTGAAAAATCAGGCTCCACAACCAACAAATAATGATGATTTAAATTATTTTTTATGAATGGTTAAAGTGTTTTCTTTAGACAATTTTTTGGTTTTTATTTGATTTACAAGTGAGATTGTCATTAATTAGTAATGCTTTATTAATATTACGGTTAAAATACTACAATTTTTATGTAAAGCTTTGCTTAGGCAAATATGGTTTTGTTGTTAATACCAGCGTTGAAGCTACATTTTTTTTTTGAAAAAAAATGCTTAAAAATGTAATATTTTCTCCACAAACACCATAAAATAGTAAATTACTAGATTTAACTTATATTTTAAAATAATAATAACAATATAAGTTTCCTACAATTTAGTTGCCTCGAGTAAAATGACGAAACGTGTTCACTTCATCTTGTGAAGATATGTTACAAGCAAGTATTATTGTCTCTTACTTATAAGGGATGTTAAAAAGCAACACTATTATATTATCTACATTTAATCAAATATACCAATATTTTAAGGGTATATATTATCTACGTTTGATCAAATATTGGTACATATTTTAAGGGTATATGAATGTATGTCGTTACGTATTTTAGAAAAAATTAAATGTTAAATATTTATTTAACATATAAAATATGTATATAATTTTAATAATAATATATGATATTAATAAAATACATACAAATAATTATAGGAATTTTAATAATAATATATGATGTTAATAAAATACATACAGATGTAGGTTGGAGGACGCACTCCCTAGATCACAAAGCAGCTGAGCTGATCCTGTTGCTGGTGATCTGCGTTGGGGCCTTCGTGGGCTGCACTTGCTAGCCCACTGGCTGGGCTATCTTTCTAATTGGCTTTGCTGTACCCAAGACTGTCTTCACGCTGGCTCATGTGCTGAGAGGTTTCTCTGGTGGGGCAGCCCGATGGTGACTAGGGTGGGCGGTGATCCGTCCCCGGATCTTCGCGTGGATGCCTTCGACCGGTTAATTGCCTCTCACATCAGGAGATCTGGCAAAGGAGACCCTCCGAAGTTTGTCAAAAGAATTGAAGATGTGCCGGAAGTTGCCCTTCCATCGGAAGAAACTATCCAGGTAGCTCTCTCCCTGGCAGATCGAGCCCTGATTGGGCAATTCACGAGGCTCTAGCCCTCGCCAAAATCTATTGACAGTTGGGTCCAAAGAAACTGGAGGCCCCGAATCTCCAAAAATGTTGCATCATACTCCGTCAGAAGGGGTTATTTTCTGTTTGACTTCGAATCCAAGGAAGACAAAGATTTAATTTTCAGGAATGGGCCCTATTTCATGGGGCCGCAGGGTCTTTATCTTAATGGGTGGACTCCAGACTTCGACCCTGAGGCTGACACCCCTAAAGCAGTGCCAGTCTGGGTCAGGCTCCCCAACCTCCCCATGCACTGCTGGAACCCTAAATCTCTCCAAGCTATAGGGACCGTTCTGGGGAAATACATTGACATGGCTAGCCCAAAAGGACCAATATGCTTGTGCCCGCATATGCGTTGAGGTTGATCTCGAAGCTCGACTGCCAGAAGCTATAAAATTAACAGTGGGGAATTGGTCCCATTTCCAAAAGCTCGACTATGAATAGCTCCCTTTCAAGTGCAGAGGTTGCCATGAATACGGACACTTCATCCGTAATTGCCCTAAAAAGCCCGAGATCCAACAAGACAAGGCAGAAGGATGGAAAAATGTGAATAGATCTAAACCTAAACATCAAACCGGATCGGCTCCAAAGAAGGGTGAGGGGAACAAAGAAGCAAGGGTCACCCCTCTTGAAGGATCCCCAGAAACCTCCAAGACTAAAGAAACTAATGAAGCAAGGGATGACTCCAATGAAGTTGAAGAGAAATCTAGTAATGGAGATAGTAAGGAACCTGAAGCAGACCTTTGAGTCTAGCAAATGAAGGATCAAGACGAAGACACAGCAGTGATAAAAGTAGGAGAAAACATGGGGAAATCAGAGGAAGAATCTGAATTGGAAGAAGAAGAAGAGGAGGAAGGGGAAATAGAATTGACCACCCTAAGACTGACTAAAACCAAAGGAAGGAAATCCAAGAAAGAAGTTAGGGAACAAGCTACCTACAAGGATAAACTGCAAGGCTCCTAGCTAACCCTGGAAAAGCTGCTAAAAAACCCTAGAAACACCCGCCAGTAGGGGCATGCCCAGAAAGGGATGCCTTTGCTCACTAAAAGTAAGTAATGAAGGTCCTCTCCTGGAACTGCAGAGGTCTCGGTAGCAAAATCAAGGAAGAAGCAATGACAAATCTAATTTCTTTACACCAACCGGACATCTTTCTGATCCAGGAGACCAAGATGGAGGAAGCCGCATTTCTCCATGTAAGTCAAAAAAATTTGGAAAAAAAGAGGTAAAGCTGCAATTAGTTCAAGGGGTGCATCCGGAGGCATTGGAACTCTGTGGGATGACAAGAAATTCAAGGCTATTGACATCAAGTACAACTCTTGTTGGATCCTCACCCTGCTGAGGCAAAAAGACACGAATACTCTGATAAGAATTTTCAATATTTATTCACCCAATTCTAACGCTAAAAAAAAAATCTGTTGGAGTCTCCTTCGCAAGGAAAAGAGCAACCTGCAAGGTAATGTAATTCTTGCGGGGGATCTAAATGTTATCCTCAGCCACGATGAAAAAAGTGGGGGCTCCTGGGTCAGAGACCCCATCAGAGAAACCGTTGATGAGATCATTCTGGAATGGGATCTCATGGATGTGAAGCCATCTTCTAGAAAGTATACTTGGAACAATAAGAGGACCGGGCCCAGGCATATTGCTGCCAGACTCGACCGTTTCCTGGTCCAGGACACCTTCCTCCTGCTTGGTCTGAATTTGTCTTCTAAAATCTTACCGTTTGGAGGATCGGATCACAAGCCTATTCTCCTTGAGATGGTAAATGATAAGAACTTGGGCCCTATTCCGTTCAGGTTCAATCCTATGTGGGCCAGTCATCCTGAGTTTCTAAGGATTGTTGTTGATTCTTGGTCTTCCTCGGTTACAGGGTCTCCCTTCTTTGTATGGGAGGAGAAACCCAGAAGGCTTAAAAAAGCTCTAAAATCATGGGCTAAGTCGATCCCCTCTCCCATTTATAAAAAATCCCACGCTGCATTAGCACTGGAGACCCACCAGCCTGGCATGGAGGATAAAATAGTGGATCACATAGACCTCCAAATAGAGATTAAGCTGCAGTCAAACCTCCACGCTGCCTGCAGACAAGAATTCGATTGGTGGAGGTTAAAGTCAAGATGCAAATGGCTGAACGAAGGAAATATGAACACTAGCTTCTTCCAAAAGCAAGACAAGGCAAGAAATTTTTTTAATTGTGTGCTCGAAATTCAGGCTCATGATAGACTTATCAGCAATTTTGAAGACATAAAAACTGAAGCGACTAGGCATTTCAGCGAATTGTTCAACGCCCAGCCTACTGCTGAAGACAACGAGCTCCTGAACCTTGTTCCCAATGCAATATAAAATAATGATAACGAAATTCTGATACAGAGTATCACTATGGATGAAATCAAGAAGGTCGTTGATGGTATGGAGGATGACAGAGCTCCGGGTCCATATGGGTATAATGCCAACTTCATAAAACTTTGCTGGGACATAATAAAAAATGATTTACTCAAAATGGTCAGCAAATCTCAGAGGTGCAGCAAAATTGGAGGCAACACGAATTTTGCCTTTCTGGCTGTCATCCCCAAAGAGAAGGAGGCTAAATATTTTGACAAGTTCCGGCCTATATCCTTGTGTAACATAGGATATAAAATCATTACTAAGATAATGGCCAGCAGACTAAAACATATCCTGCCTAGCCTTATTTTGGAGAACCAAGGTGGATTTGTTAAAGGCAGGAAGATATGGGAAAATATTATATTATTTCAAGAGGCTATACATTCTAGTCTGAAGAACGATGACGAAGGAATGGTGGTGAAACTCGATCTAGTAAATGCCTTCGATAGAGTCAGCCATTCATTTCTCTTTCAGGCAATGTGGAGATTTGGTTTCGCTTCAGAATTTATCTCATGGGTCAAGGCCTGTATCAGCAAGCCGTGTATAGCCCCGCTAGTCAATGGAAGAGTTGCCCCCTTCTTTCAAGCTTCGAGAGGTCTGAGGCAAGGATGCCCACTCTCCCCTTTGCTTTATGCCATCCAAGCTTCCATTCTAAGCTTTCAACTGGAATATACCAAGCAAGAACAGGACCTATCTGGCATTATGATGGCTAGAGGCACAAAAGATATCAATCACGTGCAATTCGCGGATGATACTATCTTGCTTGGAGGAGCCAATCAAATTATAGCCTGTCGTTTCAAGAATGAAATGAACCGTTACTGTCACGCCTCCAGAAGCAAAATCAATTTAAGGAAAACTCAGATCTATGGATGGAATATAAATCCTAGGGAAATGCTAGATATTACTCGGGTTCTTAATATGGATGGGGTAGTTTCCTGGGAGTCCTTCAATTATCTCAGGATCCCTATTTTCAAATCCAGACCCAAGAGCACAGCCTTGAATCCTATTGTGGAAAAAATCAAAAGGAAAATCAAGGGATGGGGGTCAATATGGTTAAATCTGGTTGGGAAGGTAGTCTTAATAAAAGTTGTTTTGAACAACTACCTTATTTATCAGTGCTCTCTTCTTCTTGCTTCGGTCAAAATAATAACTCAAATTGAAGGCCTGGTTAGATCCTTTCTTTGGCAGGGTGGCAGTGTTGGGGGAGGAAAAAAATTTGCATTGATCAGTTGGAAAATAATTAAACATCCCAGATCGGAGGGTGGTCTACATATTAGAGATCTAAGAAATCAAAACTTGGCTATGGGAGCCAAACTGCTCTGGAACTTGCTTGCCCCCAAGCCTTCTTGGTGCAGTCGTGTGCTGAAAGCTAAATACTTCAGAGGTCCGAGGCTCAGATGCCTTAATGGAGATCATGAGATTAAGAATGGCTCCTCAATTTTCAGCATTTGTAATAAAGCGCTGCCTTAGTTTAAAGAAGAATTGTGTTGGGTCCCGAGCAATGGGAAATCGATCAATTTGTGGCATGACAGGATCCTAGGAAAGCCGCCTCCTCAAATTCCACGTTTGCAGCACTAGATGGTAGCGATGGGTGTGAACACTGTATGGGATATTTCAGAATGGGAGCTCGAGGATCCAAATTGCTGGGCTGGCTGGATATTGCCGGAGTGCCCTGAAGAATTAGAAGATGAAAAAAATCTGATGTTCAATCATTTGGCTGGGCTAGCCTCGATAGCTAAATTTAGGAAGGATCGACGTGGTTGGGGAAGGCAATCTGGTAGCTATTCAACGTCAGAAGGATACCAAAGATTTGCTGCAAACTATAATGTGCCTATCAATCCACAAATTTGGAATTATCTGTGGAAATGCAGCACGTTGCCGAAGATTGAGATGTTCATTTGGTCACTGATGCATGAGAGATTGCTTACTGGTGAGAATTTGGAAAAAAGAGGGTTCGCTGGCCCATTTCACTGCCCATTATGTGTTGAGCCTTCCGAAAATACCATCCATTTATTTTTAAAGTGTCCCTATGCCATTTCACTTTGGAAATATGTGTTGAAGCGTTGGGGAGAGGGAGTGCAATTGCCGGACAAAATTCAGGCCTGTTTTCTTAATTGGGAAAAATTGTATCATGCAGAGCTGAATCATAAAAAAGGAGTGAGAGCTTGCTGGTGAAACTCCCTAAAATAATTTGCTGGTGCATTAGGAATGAAAGAAATCATAGAATCTTTCAGGAAAAGATTCAGCTAGCGTGGAAGACTGCTATCAAAGTAAATGCTTTGTTCGGGGAGGTTGTGAGTATCTCAAAGATCCCTAATAATAAAGAAAACCTGACGGACAACGAAAAAACTTGGATGCAAAGTCTTAATATCATGGCTGAAAATAATAAGGCTACTAAAAAGCTGGATGAATGGGATGTCGGGATGGACAAGTCTCAGTCTGAGAACTGGCTAAGAGAAAGGAAAAATTTTAAACTGTTTTTCGACGGGGCTTCCAAAGGGAATCCGGGAAGAGCCGGGGGAAGAGGAGTTGTTATTGATCCAGACAGGAAAGTCGAGATAGAATATTGCTGGAACATTGGTTATAATTCTAATAATATGGCTGAGGCTTACAGGCTCTGGTAAGGCCTCAAGCAGTTGCAGAAGAAAGGAGTGGATGGGGTCATGGTTTTTGATGATTCCAGGTTAATTATTTAGGCATTGAATGGGGGAAGAAGGGGCAAGAATGAACGGACAACAAGGCTGATTAATAGAATCAGGTCCAAGACTAAAATGTTCAGGAAGGTAAAAAAAATCACATTCTTAGGGAGCTAAATGTCTTGGCGGATCTTGTAGCCAATAAATCTATAGCTGTAGGTCTCAATGAACTTACTGCTAACTCGGTTGTTAGCACTGATATTCCTCCTTAGCTCTTTTGTAGGTTAATTGACTAGAGGAAGTAGAGATTGGGATGCTTGTTGTAATGTGTTTTTGTTTCAGCGATCTCTTTGCTGAGTTTTCAATATAACATAACCGCTCTTGTTAAAAAAAAATACATAAAAATAATTATAGGAAGCTAGTGTAGGGATTATTTTTGTGTTATTTGTGTTAAAGGAAACCATGAAACATATTTTGAATGGTGATTAAGTAAATCTTATAATAATCATGGTAAGATATTGGTTTTATTCCAAGGTTTTATGATATTTAATGCTTACAAAATTAATAATATTTTAGTTATAAGAGACTTGACAATCATTATAAAACACATGCAACGTTTTTTAATTTTGAAAGATTGAAACATAGTAAGGCTTATTTTTGGAATTCAATAGAAAACGAAGAGGTTTGAGTTAGTAGAATTCATCCATGTAGCAACTTGATTGAATGTCGTAGTTCTAAGGATATTAGAGGGATTATTACCTTTATCCCTCGTCCCCTAATTTAAGCAAAGATAACACAAATCAATGTTAAAATGATGATCATAAGGCAAGACAAGTGGCATAAAGCATTCATAATTATGAGATGTATATTAATCACATGACCTAGATCTCGAGTGTATTTGCATATATCTTCCCCGATGGTGGTTCAAGCTCTTAAATTGAGAGGAGTGAAGTTTGTTTTGTAAGGTGGGATTATTATGGCTCTTAGTTGGTTTGTCTCACCCTAGTCTCTATTGGGGTAAGAAAACATTTCCGCCTTTTTAGTTCAAAATTCTCCTCTATTGTAGGCATTTTTAGTTTATGTAAGAGCCTGGTTCTTTTTTTCTTTCTTTCTTCTAGGCTACACACATTCACATATTTATGGCCTAGGTTGTCTCTTTTTGGACTATTGGCACCACCAAGCAATTGTCTCATGTATGGGTAATCATAAGTCTTCTCTAGGTTTGGACACGTGTTAGTTTAAGCACATTCCCCAACAAATTCTATAAGAACATGAGGATGACAGAGCATGATCACCCTAGATGTTGTTTTTCATGTGAAGCCTTGAAATTGAGATGAAGTATGAGGAGGCATGATAGGCTTCTTGTTGACAGCGTTAAATGAAGGTGAAGCACATAATTCAATACATGTAGAGTTGTTAGAGTTTGTGACCCATCATAAAAGATAGATTGAGAAATCTTGAGCTAACTGTGGTATGCCTTATTAACTGATCCAAGAGCCAACTAGGAGTACTCAATTTTAGGCATCACATCCAAGGTTTTCTATTAAATATGGTCATGATATGGTAAGAAGTGAAGAAACAATCCAATAAGCTCTAGGAGTTATGTAAATGGAACATGTGGACCAATAGTCCAAATAATTAACATAAGCTATGCAAGAAGCCCACTATGGCCATGATTTTCTTTGAATCCAAGTTTATCTACGTATTGCAAAATAATTTTGATTATAGGTCAATTCTATAGGATTTATACTAGTGGGCCTCTTGGTTATTCTTTTGAAATAGTTAGGACAATTCAATCCTTTGGCAGCAATTTTGAATTTTTAACCAATTTTAAAAAATTGGCTTACAAAAAGCTTCTTTTGTTATATTAGAATGTTGTATGGTACCCTTAGGGTCTAAATCTAAGGGATTGGGGTCTAAACCTAATCCAAGTTAGTAAATTAGGGTTTTGGATGACGAGGAATACCCAAATATTATATTGTGAATGCTTAAGAAACATGATGAGAAAGATAGAGGTGTGACTCTAAGTTCAGTTGGTTTTCCCCGTTAAGGGTTTCCATATTTATGTGTATTGTGTGCCTGCCAATTTTTAATATTTGTTTTGTTTGAGAATTTGTATCCGCATTGTTCACTTCACAGGTTTAAAACTTACAAATATCCCATAAGCTAATGTGTTTAGTTCTAAAAGGATTTAAGATTACTTTCAATTGGTCTGTTAGAGGCCTAATTACAACACTATGAATATGGCTATCACCACTCATCCAATTGATAACAAGTAAATAATCTCATATACATATAACATTTCAATCTCTTTCTCAATTGATAATTTTAGGATACATTGTAATGCTAAGAGTTAAGTGGAATTGTGTACCTATGCCCAAACATACTTTGAACTTGATGAAATGACATGTTAAGAAGTAACGTTTGGGGTCAAAATATGACGATGTTTTAACATTTACACATAAAAATTAGGCCTTTTGAAAAAAAAATCCTACTTTTGTTTGTTTTGAGTTTGACATTGTTTTGTAAATGTTGTCATAACAATGTCTCAAATTAAGAAGATTGATTTATCCACACCTATGGACATTAATGTAATGACAAGTGTGTTCATAATATCTCTCCTTAAAACATCAATTGACCAACATTCTAAAAGGTTGTTAAAATTGATGTTAAAGACCCATAATGGCCATTGAACTTGTCTCCCAATTTGATGCAAGGCAAATTGTAACGATGCCTAAAATTTCAAAAATTGATGCCTACAGAGTAAAATGGCATATGTAGCATCAATATATCGATGTTAGGAGGCACATTTTGGTAAGCAACCACCATCCCATTTTCTACAATTTTTCCTTGTGGAAATATCTGTCAACGATGCATAGTAGTGTTGCAAATAATGACGATTCATGGTTGTAGTAGATGAACCTAATGTTGTCAAGTTAATACAACCACAAATCATCATAGTTGTTGAACTGGAACTCAAGACCATTGGAAACACTATTCCAAAGCATTGGTGTGGATATACAAAGGGAAGAAGGCATAATGCGAGACAAAGATTTTATTTGTAGATGGTGGGTCAATGTCATTTCTATCTCATCAACATGGATACTGATTGTGAATAAGAAAAATAGTTTGTCTCGTCTTTTCTTGATCACACTTCAAAATATTGTTATGTAGGAAGATTATGTCCCAATCAAAATAAGGTTGTGTATTCTTACAACAATGCAATTAAAAACCATTATTTAATATTCCCTTACAATTCACAACAAGATTCAAAACAACATAGCAATGGCATAACAAGTCACTCTTTGTGAGGCCCATCTCCAATCCACAACAATGATTTGAACGCATGCCAAAGTACAATTAGCAGAATGTGTAAATATGATAAAAATAATCAAATTGAAATGTATCAAATGGTTGTAGCCTATTGCTAATCGATATATTGGAGTTGAACTTGGATTGATTGCACGCCTTTCTTGTTATGGATTTCCAAATAGGGTGAATGGATTGCCAAACGATGCACAAAGAACTAGCAATAATAATGTATTCCTGAATGTATGTTATCCCAATAAAAGTGTTTAATAAATGGAGTGTTGTGTATAAGACAAATAAAATGTATGCTTAGTGTGGTGCTTTTCCCAATGGATGCTATCAACAATATACTCAAGCCATTATCAAAATGCAGACCCGCATACTTACTCTTGCACTCACATAAGAAATTCCAAACTACATAAAAATAAATCTGAAATCAATTTACCATAGGAAATTAGAACAACGAGTTTGTGGGCATTACCTAATGAATAAGACAAGAGATTTTCAAGTCATATATAATCACCAACTCACATGTTCCTTCAATCTCACAATTTCATTCCACAAGAAATCAACACCAAATAAATCTAGTGCAATGTATTATAACAAGAAATTAAATGTCGTATGCCTTCTCCCAACCAAGGTGGTGAATTAAGGATAATGCTTTGGGTGTAAGTCAAAATCATATGTTGGGTATGAAATCAATTCCAACAACTGACACAAGGAAAGGTTTTTATACCAACACATTTGTACATACACAACACTACCCTTGCACCCATAATAGATTATCACATCAAATGACGCAAAAATAAGGTTGGTAAAATGTAAGAGAGTAGCCACTATGTATTGATAGAGTTTATGGACCGTGTATTAATCAATCATTGGAAAATATGATAATGATATCCACCAAGAATTCATACAAATTAAATAATAATAATAATACAACAAAGAATAAACATGGACTTGAAGTAAGGAACACATAAATCACTAGGTGATACAATGATTAACATTGGAAACTCAATTTGGTAAACCAACTTAAAGTGGTGATGCCCAGTCTATTATTATTAGAGTTTACATTGTATTACAAAGGATTATATCTCTCTAGGATATTATCAACATGATCTGGATAAAAATCAAATTCCCTGCCAAATGAACCCCCTTCCTCCATTTGGTACCTATGTTTTCTAGACATGTTAGAGAATTTTCTAGTAAAAGTCAAAATGTTAGGAATCCTTTATTGATCAACTCCACCAAAGGACAACACTTCCTTATTATTTCTTTATTCCTTTTTTTACCTTTATTGCAGCTGCTAAGGTTCCAAGGTTTTGATGATTGAGTAGGTGATTGAGCATGTGACCAACATACCAATGATCACCCTCACCCTTAGTTAATCCACTATGCTTCTCGTACACTAATTAATTTTCTTAGAATAAAGTCTTACACTATGTTTGTTTTGGATCACACCTCCCCATTTGGAGGTTTTTTATATCCAAAAGCTAGTACATGTATATGGAAGCACATGGCCTTCGCTTGCTTCTCCAAGTCCACCATTCCATTAGCCCTAAATTTCATCTCTCTCAATGCCTTTGTTTTGTAGTCATGTGAAAACTACTGGAGATGTTCTTACACTCACTGTATGTAATTTGATGAGATAAGCCTTACCATTTTTAAGCAAATGATAAGTGTTCTTTGTCCTATATCAAGTTGTATTGCTTTCCCATAGGCATGGGAGGCCAAACATCACCGCATACATCTAGTGGTGCAACTTTGCATTCTACTTCATCCACATAAGCAACATTAATTTTCCATCTTTGTGTGATTCTCATCACACATTTCTCTTGAAACTATGTTAGTGAACTAGGTTGTACTAGATCATAACTTTTTAGACCAATCTCATCAACTAATGCTTAAAAAATGCAATCACAGTAAACATTGTCAAAGAAAACATTTTCCTTTTGAATATTGATTTGGAATAATGCACTTATTTCTCCACTCACCTTTAGTTGGTGCAACACGATGCAAACAATGCCTTCATCTAGATCATATGTGCTATTTTCCATTGTTTATTTTTCCCCAGTAGTTGTATTGTTTGTTCTTTTCTTGGACTTATGCCTCTTTGGATATAATTTCAAATGAATTTTCCAACATTTCTCCTAGTATGCCCATCTGTTTCACAATGTTTGCAATGCCTATTAGAATCCCTTCTCTTTTCAAATATGGATATGATCTTCTTGAGTTTCATCTTGTTGGTTTCTTTTTGGCCCTTTTTTGTTTGCCCCGTCTTGGCGTCCAATTCTATGTAGAGAGCCTTATTGCTTGCCACATCTATGCTCTTCACACTAAGAAGTAACAACTGCCTTTGGGTATGATTGAATAAACCTCCAATGCACTTCACCATTACTCTTGGATCTTCTAATAAATACCCATCATGATGGCTTGGTTCCTAAGCTATGAAGTGTAATATTGCTATTTGATGAGTTTCTCATCTTTGTAACATATGGGATAAAATTGTGATTCTAACAAAGCCTTGAAATCCTTCCATTTTGTAATAATGGGATTCACACCAATTGTTAGTACATCCACATAGCTCTCTCACCACAACAAACAATGTGCAAGGAAATTCAAATGGGCAAACTAAATTTGTTGTGCTTCTTAGATTTAATAAAGGACAAAATAAACTTCCATTTGTTTCAACTATCTATTCAACACTTCAATATTAACTTGACCATGGAACATTGGTATTTCAAGCTTTGCTTCAACTATGAAAGGAATACAAAGTAAAAAAGTGTTGTCATAACCTAAGTTTCCAGGCTTCTTACCTTTCGAATCTTCTTGCTTTATGCTCTCCATGCTTAGTGCATGTTAAATGTGCTTCCTTACCCTTTATCACTAGTTACAATTGTGTTACCATCATTGTCAGTGAAACATGCTTTGCTACAACTACATAAAAATGAGTTTCATATCTTCCTTATCATGTTCTTAATGAGAGATACACGCCATTGTTGGTCCTCTAGTTCTTTGTAGGCATGGCAACAATGGTTTTCCACTATTTCAATATTCGCTACATGTGTTTACTATACATGTTTCTCCAAGTGTTTTCAACCTTGGGTTGTAATACTATATGGTCCATAGATGGTGTGCCTATGGCTTACCCATCTCATCAACATGGATTCTAATTATGGAATAGAAAACTATTGTCTTCTTTTTTCCCACACTAGTGCGCTTTGGAGACCATTCTTTAGTCATCCATTACCATTCACAATAGGATTCAAACAAACATAGCAATGGAGTCACTTTGTGTGAGGCTTAACTCCAAGAGACAACAATAATAATTTGAAGTACAATTAGTAACTAACACATTAAAAAACATAAAATCTAAACGTGGCAAATAATTGTGGCTTGTTGTTGTTAGTATATTATTGTTTGACTTGGGATTGCTTGCATGCTTTGCTTGCTATGGATTATAAAATGTTGTGCATGCTTTGCTTGCTATGGATGATCAAATGGTGTGAATGGATGTCCAAATGACGTACAAGGAGCTAGAAACAAGAATGGACTATTGAATATATATTCTCCCAACCAATGCATTTAATAAATGGAGCGTTGTATATAAGACAAAAAAAATGTATGATAAATGTGGTTCTCCATCGAATGAATGTTGCATGCAATATACTAAAGCCACTATCAAAGTGCATATCGACATCATTCTCTTGCATTTATAATAGGATTTTTTAGACTATATAAACATAAACGTGAAATTGATTTATTATAGGGAACAAGAGCCACGTGGTTGCAATGTTCCCGACATTGTCACATGTTGTTGCAGGTTAACTTGAAAGTAAATTAGCAATTTTGCAGTAGTGATAGAGCTTCCTAATATTTTAAGCCTGCAAATTGCAAAAAATCACAACAAAAAAACCTCAATTATAATTCAAATCCTATCTTAAAACAAGCCCTTGGAATAATGAGGGACAAGAATTCCATTGAAAAGAGCCATAAGGTGGCAATGTCCAAAACATTGCAGTAGCAATGGTTGGTTGTTTGTAATTGCAAACAACTCCATTGCATAGTAGGAGGGATCAAATTTAAAAGAAATAGTATTATGTACTTTATTGAAATGAAGTAGCATAATTATCTAAATTTTATAAATAAATAAAAAAACAAATTAAAAAGACAACACATTTGCAATAACAACTCTAAAATACTAAAAAACAAGATTTGTCGTGGGATCATTTTATAATATATGTTAAGGTGTAATTCTTCTCCAACTTTTTAAGGTAAAGCAGGCATCAATTTGTTGTAGTGAAGGTTACTTTATGGGGCAACTATTTTTATAATAATCATTATTTTATAAAGTCTCTCTATATAGATATATGGGAAAGTAGAAAACAAAAACCCAAGCAATTCTTACACCTAAAATCAATTAACATAATGAAAGACAACCACAAGTTGAGTATTTGGTAACAACATAAAATTATATATACATCAACAAGCCCCTAGTAAAAATCAATTTGAAGGATGCAAATTGCATATGTATATGCAAATTTCATATGTATATCCCGATGTTTTCATTTACCCATCTTTAATGCCATATTTTGGAATTGAAAGTGACATAGGTTTGACCCTCTATTCTTTCTTGTCTACATGTTTATGTACCATTGTGTACCAGTATTCTACCAAATCATGCTTACTAACATGCCTTTAGCATTTAGCATTGAATCATAGTATGTGAATCATCTACTTTGTTTGGTCATTGACTTTTGAAACCTATTTGGTTAATTATTGAACTAGTACTGAAAATTAAATGCTCTTGAAATGGGCATTTTATATTTTGTCACTTATCTTGAGATAACCACACCTATATGCACATGTATAGGGTCCTTATTTTATAGAATCTCAGGTTTGAAATGAAATACAAGCCTTGTAAATCACTATTCTATGCTTTACATATTTTTTTAGTTTTATTAACATTATTTTATGACTTTCAAGCTTTATAAACATTTTTTTTGGTAAATATGCATGTTTTTTATGTGATCCCATAACAACATTTAGATATGTATGAAGTTTATGAAATGAGGTGTATGATAAGAACACATATTTCATCCCTAGAACCATAGGTACCATACAATAGAAAATAATGTTTTTAATGAGAAAGAAGCTAACAACGACAAAAGACCATGAAGAATGACATCTCATTTATGGAAAATTGCATTTGAAAATATTATTGGTAAGAAATATATTTTAGTTACAATTTGTTTTTCTTTTCAATATTTATTTTTTTGTTTACTACATAGTAAAAACACATTTTCATTTGTGTTTCATACTAGTCAACACAATTAAATTCCATAAGATATTTACCCAATCCAAATCATTTGGATTCCTTTTTTTTATTACTTGCAAGTGATTGAATTTTTTAAGTAATTTATATTTGAAGGAATATAGAATAATGTTTATGGATAATTTTAGGATTCCTTTTTTTATACTTGTTGATCTTTTTAAGTAATTTATATTTTAAGAAATATCAAATAATGTTTATGTATAATTTTATATGAAAGGAATAAAAAAATATTATTAAAATTGAGGAATTGAAGGTAATAAAAAAATTTCCATTGGAGAATTAACAAATCTTCTATGATTTTCAATGATTAATAATAGGTTATAAAGAAAGATGAATTCAATGGGCCAAAAGCTCACTCCTAACACATATTTATTAAGGTTTGGCATATTGAAATATTTATGTTCTCATGATAATTACATTGTTAGCTAGCAATAAATATTTGTTTATAATTAATGTTTAATGTAAATGTTTTTTGTTTTCCATACTATGGTATGTTTTACCTCAGTCTTTCAAAAATTAAACAACTTTGACAATAACATAAGGAAAATTATATATGACATTGAAAACTATCATAAGTAATTATACATGATATTGAAAACTATCATGCTACATGGTATAAGTAACAATCTAAACCTAGTCAAAAATATTGAAATATATGCATCCATATCTCTATTTTTCAGCAAAATAAGAACTAAACTATTCATATTCAATTGCATCAATTGTCAAAAGTTGCATGCAAATAGCTTCTCCCCATTGCAGTTGGTAACAACTATTGCTATATAAGCTATAGAAATATTGTACTTTGTCACAAATTTGTAACAAAAAGCAAAATTATTTTGCCAAAAAAATTACTTAGCCATCAAAACGATTTCATTACCTAGCCATCGGATTGGTTTCTCAATGTTTTGACGAAACAAAGATAATTGGAAAAGAAGCAAAATGTGTGCTAAGCATCCTTATTCATGATCAAAGACCCAATTTATTGCATATTAAATATGGATACATCCACGTAAACTTGGAGAAGGGTGTAGCATACACATAAACACACAAATGGCTTCATTGAAATAGGTAGAATAAATAACCTTCATGGTGACCACTCAACCAAAATCATAAAATAACGACAACAAATCAAAACATGCAGATGCAATATAGCCCTTCAAGCCATGATGTTTCTTAAAACCTATATAGATTAGATGTGAAGTAAAACTCCTACGAATTTCATTTAAATCCATTGGTTTTCACTAATAACTATCATAATATAAATTAAATCTCTCAAAAATTAAATAAGAGCATCTTCTATGGTAAGAAAAACTAAATAAGAAATAAATCACCTACCTATTGAAAAAATAACGAATATTTTCCAAATACAATTGTATAATATGTAAACAAATACTTTTTAAATGAATGAAGCTTGTTAATTGCATACTATCTATAGTATAGGTCGGGTTTGCATCTGTATAAGGGCTTTCATCTAATAAAAGTACCAATAATCAATCAAAATATCCAATATGGACATAATACATATGACCTTTGCATTAGTTAATTATAAGAGTAATGGTAATCATAGTAATCAAATAGTTATAGCTAAATCATAGCGATGGCATGATGTAGAGAGTGCGATGACATCTATGGGGGTGTACCTTGTGTTTTGATCACCATATGGAGACGTGAATAGAACTGGGTAAAAAAAGGCTTGCGGAGGCAGCGGATACCTGTCCAAAAAGTTATTAGTTGAAAGGGTAGGTTAATATTTGTATATGGAGTCAACCGAATATTTGTATACGTGAATAGAACTGGGTTAAAAAAGGGTTGCGGAGGCAGCGGATACCTGTCCAAAAAGTTGTTAGTTGAAAGGGTAGGTTAATATTTGTATATGGAGTCAACCGAATATTTATATATAAAATTGCTTCTGAGTAACCAAAAACATAATTGGATTAGGCTTTACCTAGTAGCATATAGTATTTGCATTATTAAATATTTGAATATTTGTGCATTATTAAATATCTAAATATATGTGCATTGAATTGCTTCAAGTACCCAAAAACATCAACTTTATATGGATAGTTCGATTGGTTCAATTGGTTGATAGTTCAATGTATCCCAAGTTTATTTGGCTCCCTTCACACTGCACGGTTTGGAAACCATTTTTTGTTAGATAAATTCTTTTTTAATGAGTGCAATAATTACAGGATGGCAATTTGAAGATTTGAATTGAGCTGGGACGTCAATATTTACAAGATGTATGACCAAGGATTTGTTGGGCTTATAATATTTTACACTATAGACAGGTAGCATCGCATGTGGAACTCTAGGAAAGGAACCACAAATAAAAAAGAGTTTATATTAGAATATAGTGAAAAAATATATCTACTGCTAACCAAAACTTGTATTATAAATTAAATACTTTTCACATAAATAAAAAAGTTCTTATATTATAATATAACGAAAAAATATATTGATAAACAAAACTTATTTTATAAATCAATATTATTATGTATTTCTCTTTCCATATTATTATTAGTTGTTTAAATTTTGGAGTTAATGACATGAACGTGAGATAATTACAACATGAAAAAAAAACTATAATAGCTACAATTTTTTTTAGAGAGACCATTATTTTCATTATTTTTAGACAATGGAATTGAATTTCAAAACACCAAAGGGCACGAAATTGGAACCAATACAATATTGGTGTTCTAGAAGCAGGTGCATTATGATCCTATGGATTTGTACACACCCGCAATAGAAACTAGCTTGATTAATCAGATCACAACATAGTGGAGATCACTAGTGGCAATGAGATTTAATAAAATGTAGTGTAGGTTGCTACTAGAAATAACCATTAGCCGTGGGCCAAGGTGTGGGAGCTTTCATGGGATGCTCTTGCCACATGTGAACTAAAGAATGATAAATATCCTGTCAATTTCTCCAAGCTAAAGATTTTCATTATGTTTGTTACTTTCCCATTTCTGTCTGGTTTTCCACTCCCTCAAATGACCAAGAGTCACCTATTTAATAATCATTCAAGACTGCTCATATTCTACTCAAATCCTTAAGTACCACAATCGTCGCCTAATTTTTGTGACTAGTGCTTCCTTCTGAATGGATCAATAAATTGTTTCTTTGACTAGGAGCGAAGTTAAAATTTGGTCGCAGCATTGGCCATGAATGACCCTGCAATTTGTTC
Source organism: Pseudotsuga menziesii (assembly GCA_001517045.1). NCBI lineage: Eukaryota > Viridiplantae > Streptophyta > Pinopsida > Pinales > Pinaceae > Pseudotsuga > Pseudotsuga menziesii. The sequence goes on from LPNX010416753.1 coordinate 124,273, forward strand.
CATAATAATATGGTCGGAAATGCAACATCGAAATTACATAAAACATATTTTTAGTTAAGATTCCCTAACCTACAGACTTCATTACGTACTCCATTAAATATGATGGAGGGTTTAGTAATATAACTTGCCTCGGGTTGATGAATGAATGAAGATTTATAGTGGTAAAACTTATCATTTACATCGTTGTTTCATTAAGTAGTATATATGAGGGTTCTTGACTTTCTCTTTCGCATTCAAGACAGTTACAAATCGATCATCATCAACAAATTGCCAACTTAAGTTACAAAATGCACTGCAATAGATATCATCTTCAAGCATTAGTTCACCCTGTGTTCTCTGATATAAGTTTTTGGTAGCGAAATTTTTAGGAGTGCATGCAGATCACTGAGATAAAGGGCAGCGATATAATGAAATGAACTAAGAAACTCGTCATCATACATCTTCAGTTTGTTGGCTATTGTAACAATATTTTTCAACTCACTACAACTCCAATTTTCCTTCAATATATTTTCTGTGACAATAGGGCTGCAGTGAGGTATGAAAAACAGCGTGGGTCTATCCACTTTTCGCCCTTTTTCTTCACCGGCAGAGGGACAAGTGCAGTTGAGGGCACGTATAACTTTTTTCTCTAGCGTAGTTAGCATTGGATCATACACCACTATATCATTTACCCATTGAAGCTTATCTCTTAATAAAAATGGTAAAGCCAATTGCATGCTACCAACCTCAACCTGGTTCTCTACTTCCAGGAATTCAAAAACCAGAAATTTAATTGCAATTACAATTTTAAGTGATATAATAATCTTTAAATTACACAATAATCTATTAGAATTCACGAACCAAATTATAACTTAATACCAGCTATTAGAATTCACTGCTTTTATGAAGAAAAAAAATATATTGGAATTCACTGCTTCTATGAAGGAAAAAACGCATACTATGGAATTCACTGCTTTTATGGAAAAAAAAGGTGTATTGGAATTCACTGCTTTTATGAAGAAAGAAAAAAAAAACGTGTTGTAATCTAAACTATCTATCACAAAACTATCTGGGACTTTATATTTTGAAAAATGGCTTCTTGAATCCTTTCTCAGTCGCACATTCCATCGACATATTTGCAGAGGTAGTCACGATGGAAAAATGACACTTGTCTCAACAAAATTCAAAGGCCTTACACTGCAATGTAAACACGTTGTATGCAATATATATAGATTAAAATTATTTATTTAAAAAATGATGGCTCCAGACTCCTTTATTTTTGTGTATATGTATTGTATTTATTTATATATTGTGTTTCTAATTTGGATTAGTAAATTTTTATATAAATATTTTATTCATATTTATATATAATATTAGAAATAAATTGACTCTTAGTAAAATTGGTTAAATTGGTTAAACCGTCAAATGATAGACACTAAAAACTTGAAACCGTCATTAAAAACCGTCATTAAAAACCGTCATTAAATTTTTATTGACAGGCATAATAAATTTGAATTTCCAAGCCTGCAATAGACAATTCAAATATGCGCCATGTACCTTAGCAGGCACTTAAGATTAGAACATATGCAATGGAAATAAGTGGAAGGATCAGTGTTTTCTACTATTGAGTCTCCCTTAGCACCTGCAATAGTTTCATCTTCCAATATTATAATCCTAGCATTAAGCCCATCAGCATATTCGTTAAAGCCTTCAGTTTCCAAAATGCAAATAAGTGGAAGGAAAACCGTTTTCCACTATTGAGTGAGTCTCCCTTAGCATCTGCGATAGTTTCATCTCCTCCTAGTTCCAATATTATAGTCCTGCTTCCAATAGTATACTCCTGGAATTAAGCCCTTCAGTTTCCAAATCTAAGCCTGTGTGTTGCAGTCCTGTATCCCCACACTCTTGAAAATCCAAATTATTCATGCGTTCTGTAGTGGCACCTGAAAGCCCACAAATCAGGACAAAAATAGACAGAGTGTTCTCTCTTTCTCAGCCACACTTAATCTAGCTATATCGCTTTCTAATCTAAAATTAGATGGTAATGTCTTGTTCTTAAGCTAGAAGGTGAACCATGACCTGGAAAAGTATATTGAATGTAACAAACTACAAACAACACTAGCACTATATATCAAAATTCAAAGATGATCTCTCTTAGAACTGTATATCAAAATTCAAAGGTGATTAAATTTTTTTTTATGAAACTGGTTTATCAGAAAAACACAACACCTATATTTAAACTCAGAAGATTCTGTTGCGTGGGACGAATAGATTGATAAAAACCTCGATAGGCCACCAAGCCTCCCCTTCTCAATGCCAAAATGTTTCCCAAAGAACGATATCCCCTTTTTAACAAAACTGCCAATGCAAACATATCAACAACAAAGAGAACATAATTTATGACCGATGAAGAAAATATTTCCACAATGTGATAATCTAAATATTTTTGGCTTACAATCTCATAGCTGCTTGAGAAGCACCACATCCATAACCTGCAATGCTTCTTGCGGAAGTGATACAGTCTCCCTAGCTACGTATTGTGCCAGTTGCTTCAAGTTGATTGTTGTAGCCTGCCTAAATAGCACGTGATAGGTTCTAACCCGCCTACCAAAACATAATGGTTCAGCTCAGGGAATCCATAAAAAGGAAGCTTGATCTTATGATGTTAAACTATGGTATAAGGTGAATTTCAGCAATGTACATGGTTAAATTCAAAGGAAAATTCGGCGAAGGCCAAGATAAGAAGCTTTCAGCAACATGTTTCATTAAATGTTGCATTACAGATCAGAAAATCAAAAATACTTTAAAAAAAATTTACACGATAACAATAACGGCTATTTGGAATAAGCAAGTATCAAAAAAAGCATGGCTATTTATAACAATTTCAGTAAAAACAACAAAAATCTTGGCTGAGGGTAGCTCTGACAGAGTGCCATACCAATTGAAAATCAACATAAATTTAAGCAAATATCAGTCGAAGTACATAAATTTCAAAATAACCGTGAAAAGAATGAATAGGATAGCAAAAAGAAGAGAGCTTATAAGTAAGCTTGTGGAAGGGGTTCCTCCATCTTGGCCTTCACTGAGGAGGACGTCCATTTCCACTTGCTTGTCGTTGAGAGGCTTGGCAGTATAGAGGCTTTTATGACTGTCATAAGCTGGGACATCATTGTTCACAGCCTCGGGGTTCTTCTTGAATGCTTCATATATTGTTGAAACCCTTCGGAGGCTTTGGCTCAATGGTAACCTGCGCAGATTAAAGCCGAAAAGATCATTCAAGGCATCTACATAAATTCTAACATTAAAAAACACGGACGAAGGAAGAGGCACAGACATCATAATGGAACAGCTCCTTGTTCTGGAACCGAACCCTGTAATGGTTCGCCAAGAGAAATATCGGTTGTCCAGCGTTGCCAAAGCCGAGCCGCCATTGAACTGGGAGCAGCCATTGCTCGCTTTCTTTTTCACTTGATTCCTTTAAAAAATAGAGGAGGCTGTGCTTTAGGCACACACAGAATTTACTAGGACAAAGAAAGCTCATTAAACATAATTTTTGTCACCGTTTACCTTTTGCTAACTACCAGGTTTTGAACCAGCGAGCAGAGTGACGCACGGTAACAAAGAATCTTTCCAAACTACTACTCCTGAAGCAAACAAAGCTCCTGCGTCTGAACCAAATGATTGGAATGTCTAAACAACAACAAATAGACTGAAATGTCTCATTCCACCACTTTCATGAGACACTTGGTGGCCATGCAAATGTATCTCCAGTTCGAATTTACAACTGTTCGGTTCCACCATAATTTAAAGATTTAAAATCAAATATTTTCACCCCGTGAAAAACTAAAACGGCTACTCCAAAAGAAAACAAAGCTCTCCCAAAAGCAAACAAAGCTCTTCCATTTGAACCAACTGATTGGAATGTCTAAACGACAACACATAGACTGAAATGAAAAACTAGTATCAAAAAATTCCGATGATGGGTGAGTACTCCAACATTTATGATAATTTCCTTCTGGAGATGACTTTAACATTGTTTTTGGCTACCAAGTGTCGAGCATCTTTGTCAATCAACGCAAGCATCAATTAGTGCAGGGATTGAGAGATTCAAGGCGTGTTGAAAACTACAAATTGATTATATAAATCCTAGATATTTGCAGAAAGTTTATTTGCGAACTGTCGGGATCTATGCTCAAATAAATGAAAATCATTTTCCAATACATGTCAATGGGAATGCTTAGGTCATCTCGCCGCCGGGTCTTGGGGCACAAAATCCCAAGCATACGTCACCTACAAAAGACCAATAGAAGCCAACTTAAATCAGTATTTAAATAATTCAAAAACTAAAAATTAATCAAAATACAGAAAAAAAAAAACATTTGAAAATAAAAAATTTAAATATGCCTCTCGAATTAATCCACCTAACCGATTCATATATATTCCCTGTCGGGAACATAACTAGAACAATAAGTTTATGGGCATTGCCCAATGAATGAGAAAAGAGATATTCAATTCATATATAATAACCAACTCACATGTTTTTCTGTTTCACTCACTAAAAAGAAAATACCATGTAGCATAAGTTTTTAGTGTTACAAGATTGGCAAAAATTGTAAAAAAAAACCTTCGTTACAATCTCCATTTTTGGTAGTGAAGGTTATGGCGGAGGTTATTATAGATATTTACTATAACTAAAAAATTATGGGTGACCAAAGGTTTTTTTTTTTGTGCTCTATAGTTTATGATGCGCATATGCATTGTCAATGCATTGATGTGCATATCTTAATGCAAACACACCGATGCTTATATTATATTGTAACCACACCAGTGCATTGTCTTATATACACACACGTGCATTTACCATTCAAATAAGCACCAATGCATATTACATGATCATTGGTGTGTGTAACATTCACATCAACATCGATGACTAATATATTTTATAAAAGCATCGATTAGTTTATATATATAAATGCACTAGTGTTGATGTTGTCTTATATATAAACTATTGTGTATTTTGTGTTATACGCAAACCGGTGAATATATTATCCCAAAAAAACACCGGTGCGTATAGTTTGGAAAAAAGCACCAGTACATATGTGTTGGGAAAAAGCACCGATGCCTATGTTTTGAAAAGAACACCAATGCTTATGTTATGAAAAGACCATCAGTGCTTTTATCGTGTAAAAGAGCATCAACGGGTAAAATTTGACTAAGCATCGGTTCTTGAAATAAAAAAACAAACTAGTTAGTTGAAATAAATAGATTATGTATGGCTCAATGGTCAATTGTTCAAATATAGTTTCTTATTTTTTATTTTTACAAAATTTTAATTAATCATTCGAGAATCAATTATTGTTTATAATAATATTTATTTTTATATTTTATTAATTGCATTTGGATATGATGATGATTAACTTCCACTGAGACTAACTTTGGTCTATTGGACCTTAAGAAGGATAATTCTTGGTTTACTTTAAAATCTTGTTCGTGCGCTAAAAAATCTTGCCAAGAAGCTTTCCAAGCTCACTATAGTTTTGGCAAGTTAGGAAGTTATAAAGGTTTGTAATGTAGAAAATACTATGAAACTCATATCTAATGTGGGTGTGAGCAAGGCACTCTAAGAGAAAGTGATTTTCATCTTCAAAGATCACAGACTCACACAGATGGAAAACCCTTTCCGCCCATGGAGTTTTAGGAATAGACTAACGCCCTGTTTCGCTATGGAGTTCATGAGAGCTCGTCCTAATCTTGGCTATATTAATTTTCTTCTGTGAGCTAGTTACTACAGAGAGATACTTCCAATCTTCCAAGTTAGGATTAATGACCTCCTTATAGTATCTTAATTTTCTCTTAACCGCTAAATTTTCCTCACATATGTTCATTGTAACCATGTAAACCATTGATATATTTAACATTTGAATTAATCATCAAATAAATTAAATATTTTTGTTAACAATATTATTTTTAATATTTTAATTATTGTATTTTGACATGTGTGTTGATTACACATTTATTCATTGTCACAATGTAAATCATTTATATATCTAATTAATAATGAAACATTTTGCGGCAGTAAAAGAAGAAACCCATTTTCTTATATACGAATATAAATCCAAAATACGGAACAACATAAAGATCTTCAATAATCAAAATGTCATTTTGACATTGTTACTATTATTGATAGCTTATCATCAACCAATTGGGATGATATGTCCACATTAAACAAAATGTTTGTGTTTTCCAGATAGAAATTCCAAAATATACAACTTGAATAGTTAAAAAAATTTAAAATGTATAGATAACTACTCGAACTAATGTAGTTGCTCGAGCTACTTCCCTGCCTCATTTCTTCATCACCTTTAGGGGATATTATTCTTGACTTATTTGAAATGTTTTGTTGATAGACTTCATTTTGTTCCATATTTTCATGTTCCATCTACAAACACAAAAAAAAAATGTAATGAGTATATCTCCATTTATAGAAAATATAATATATGGGACTACGTAAATGAAAAAGTGTATTAGTGCAACAAGTGAATCATAATCTTCACACATATTTTGAAAACCATTCACTACAAGGAAAATGCCCTCTAGTGGGGGTTATAGCGGAAGCCACTAAAAAAATGGCAAAAATATCTATTTATAATAGAGGTCTCTAGCGGAGGTGAGCAAGCAGAGGTTTTAGTGGAGGTTTTTAGCCGGTGCTTTTGTAAATGTTAAACATATCGATGCGGTTGAATAGTGAATGCAACGGTGTAGAGAAAATATTGAAGCACCGATGCGTTAATCCCTTTCAATACGAGAAAAAATGTTGTTATATACAAAATGAAAATGACGATGCATTCACCACATGAAACACCTTGGTGTGGTTAAGGAGTGAACGCCCCGATGCGACGAAAATATTAAAGCACTGATGTGTTAATCCCCTTTCAATATGGGAAAAATGTTGTTTTATTAAAAAAAATGGCAATGACGATGTGTTCACCACATACAATGCCCCGATGTGTATGTAAATCTAACGCACCGTATTTGTCCCAAAAACCCATAGGACGAGTATAATATTAAAAAAAAATGAACGATGGGCTAGATACTTTTATATGCATCGGTGTGTTGTGTATTGCAGCACCAAATTGAGTAAAATTTAAAAAAATCACGTAAACACTTTTAATATTTTTCTACAAATACGGTGCATTTAAAGACAACGATATCACCGGTGCATGCCGAAAGACAACGCACTGGATAAAGGATAAGTAAAAAATGATTTATATTTTATTTAAAATGTCGTTTCCAAATATATATATGTATATGTATATGCATACATATACATATTTATACATATGTATATGGCTACATATACATAGATATATATACATATACATATGTATATATATCTATACATATACATATACATATACATATACATATATATATGTATATGTTTCCATTGGGCGTAGCTCGGGTGGTTGGGAGATTTGGTTATTGCACTCCCCACCCGGGTTCAAATCTCGTCAGGGACATTTGCTGCTTGGGATCCTTATATGTAATGAAATATTAGGCTGGTGAGCTGTTTATCGTGACTAATGATGCCTAAGTTCATGCATACTTGCCTAGCAAGTATAAGATATTTTCTCAAGTGGACGTAGCCATGGTGTAAAATTGGGCTTCCATGGTGAACCACTTTTTTTGAAAAAAATATATGTATATGTATCCATATACATATACATGTATATGTATATGTATATACATGTATATGTATATGTATATACATGTATATATGTATACATATACATATATCTGTAAACGACATTTTAAATAAAACATAAATCTTTATATATATACACACACACACACACACACACACACATATGTGTGTGTGTGTGTGTGTGTGTGTGTATACGTTTATTTATTTATTTACATAATATAATCTCGACGGATTATATATATATTGTTAGAATATAATCCGCCAGGATTATATTATGTAAATAAATAAATAAATAGTTATGTAGGAAGCTGAACAGTTACATAGGAAGGTGATGCTCAACCACTGCCTGAAATGTATACATGAATGCATTAGCATTGGAATAAGATTGAATCGGGAGTTATACCTAACAGTGGTATCAGAGCGGGTTCCTGCCATAACTCCTGCTGTTAAATTTCAGTCTTGGCAGCCTGTATGCTTGCCAGTGCATTGCTAGACCTCCATTCTGCCATTTGTCAATTCGTTTCAGAGCTGCCTATCCATCGCCAGTCTGCCCTCTGCTCTTCCATCTGCCTGCGTTTATTCTCTGCTAAAACGTTTGAATTAGCTTAACCCTAATTCTGCATTGAAGCAGCTATTGGCTCTCCTCACCAGGAACCGATATAGCTTCACGAGAAGCTTAAGATGTCCGCCCTCCTGATCCGCGTGAGGCATCACCGCTTCTTCTTTTGTGTTGTTGATAACTGCTGTGTGTGCTGCGTGAGATAAACTTTGTTATTCTCCTTCAACCGTTCATTTTGAGACTTCTCTTCTCGCTGGGTATAGTGCGCTCTCAGTTCGCTGAGAAATGGATGCTGCAAACCCTAAAATAATATGTTCCCTATATGTTTTGTGAGTGAGACTGTCGTGATGCTGCGTGGAGTCTTTGCCCTAGTTTTATTATGAGCCTGAGTGGAGATATTCTGCGTGGAGTATGAGCCTGCGTGGAGATGTTCTAAAGATTGCGTTGGGTATCTATGATCTATTCCTGCGACTTGAAGACTGCGTGGAGATATTCTGAGCCTGCGACTTGAAGACTGCGTGGAGACTTCTCCTCCAGAAAATGATGTGCTGACCACCGTTATGTAGAGCGAACAGCTGGGACAGCATGTGATTTCTTCGCCCATCTGCAGTTCGGCTCTGGTGATCTGGAATAGATCACCGCATGGACACGGATATGTGAAGGCCTGTAAATCTTCATTCCACTCCATATCTTCAATCTCTACGTTGTCGTAAGACATTTTATTAGATCACTGCTGCAATTTGTTTGAAGACCGCTATACCTAACCCTAATATATAACCACGCTCTCATACATTTGCGTGGAGACTGTTTGAAGAGACTACTGGCTGCGTTGGAGAGAGTCTGGTGATTATTTTGAAGACTGTGTGTTGAATTGAAGGCTGCGTTGGAGGAATAAATACCTATCAGTGGTGAATAAATCTTCTGGTTTTATTTTATTGATTGGTATCTTCATAATATTTGAGTGGATTGAGAAAACACATTTTTATTCTGGTGTGAGAATGAATACCCAATGGGTCCAATCTTTTGTTTCATTGCGTCGATTAGTGTTGGATGCTGTTTGAAGGACCAATCTACTCTTATGGTTTGAGAGAAAATACCCAATTGGTCTAATCTTCTGTTTTCTTTCTATTGACTGATATATCTCAAATATAAATCTTCAATTGAAGACTGACTGATATATTGAAAAATATATATATGCTGACTGATATATTGAAGACTCTTGCTATATTGTGACTGATATATCATACTGATATATGTTGAAGACTGATATATATTGAATGCTGATATATATTGTGTTGAAAACTGATATGCATTGAAGACTGATGTATGCTATTTGAAGACCATTGCTACTGATTGAAGCTACGACCACACACTACATGAAAAGATTGTTGGTTGCAGATTGAAGCCATGATATGCTGCTGCTGCAAGTTAATTGTAGGCTGTAGAATCACGAATTCTCACTTGCGTGAAGGTAATAAGTTACACATTTTGCTGAGATTGTGACTGTTGGCATACAAAAACCCTATTGTTTAACCTAATTCTTATACATGTTGTGCGTTCATCTGACCTAAATCTTATACATCTTGTGAGGACTGTATTGTAAAAAATAGCAGAGACTTAGACCTGCCTTGAAGAAAAAAAAAGTCTGTGTGAAACAATTGTGTTGAAGAATCTTATAAACTTGCATTGTATTCACCTTGGCAGAGACTGTAGACCTGCAAGGTTATTGTTTTTCTATTTCTCTCTGTCATATTAAGTTCATTCTTGTAAATTACACTAACAGTTGTAAAAGATGCAATCTATAGCATCTATTGTTGGTGATGTCCTCACTGGCAAGGAAACATATCCAAAATGGTCTAGAAAGATAAAAAAAATCAAGCGAGCCTGTCGAAGAATCCCTTGACTTTGTTCAGAAAACAAAGAATCGGTCCAAAGACCCTTCCAAGGGAGATTGCAGTAAGAGAGGACGAGGAAGAAGAAACTTCAGAGGCAGAGGGGGCAGAAACAAAAGATTAGATTTGCAGTGCAAGCGTTGTGGAAAGACTGGGCACACATCAGATCAGTGTTGGGCTTCGTGGGACTCCATCAAAGACAAGCATAACGAGAAGAAAGATGACCAAGATGCTAGTAAATCTTCTGATCATTGTATTGTTGCACATTGTAATCTTGGAATTAATGAAATGACTTCACTTTCATCTTACAAAGATTGTTGGCTGCTTGATACTGGTGCAACATCACACATGACATTTAGAAAAGACTGTTTTGAAGAACTTAATGAAACAAAAGATGGCATAGTGTACTTTGCAGATAAGTCAAGTATTAAACCAAAGGGAATGGGCACCATTCGACTGAAGATGCCTGGATTCCCTGATTTCTTGTTGAAAAATGTTCTTTATCTTCCAGAGTTGCAGAGAAGCCTGCTGTCCTTGGTGGAGATTCGATAGCAAGACCATTCCATCCACATTTTTGATGGAATCGTTGAAATAAGAAAGTCCTCTGACAACCAAGATTTCAGAACTATGCCTACCTCTCTCAGCATGGAGAAGGTAATATGTCATCTAGCTCATTGTGGCATGCAAGATTTGGTCATCTAAATTATAACAGTCTTCGTTTGTTGAGAAAGAATGGTGTATTTGGTTTGCCCACCATTCCCAAAGAGAAGAACAAATGTGATGCATGCATATTAGGGAAACATAGTAAGCTGCCATTCCATGAATCTAATTTCAGAGCAAGTAGGAAATTAGAACTAGTGCATTCTGATTTATGTGGCCCAATGCCAACTCCTTCTGCTCATGGGAATAAGTATTTTATGACATTTGTTGATGACTACTCAAGAATGTGCTGGATTTACTGTTTAAAGACAAAATCAGAAGCATTTCAAACATTCAAAGACTTTCATGCATTGATTGAAAAACAAGCACAATAAAAAATTGGTACACTTCATACTGATAATGGGAAAGAATACACTTCAAATGCTTTTTAAGATTATATTCGCCAACATGGAATTGCACATCAGACTACCGTTCCCTACAATCCTCAACAAAACGGTGTAGCAGAAATAATGAATAGAACCATAATGAATATGGTTCG